>VDFB02362649.1:0-40942 GCA_007258455.2 Sequoia sempervirens | reverse complement strand
AAAGTTCCCTTTGAAGTTTGCACCATTTGTAGGTAGTTATGAATAATTCTAGTGAAATATAAACTAGTTGTGATGTTCTTTTGCAATTTTGAGTATATTTGTGCAAATATTTTTGAAATTAGGTTCCTAACCCTTTTTTGTCTCTCCTTGCCTTTTTATTTTCATTATATTTTTCATAAGACTAATCTTAGCATCAATAACACTCGATCCATACACTTAGGATACAAATATGTAATTTTTTTGTAAATCTCTCATAAATTGATCCTATTCTTAGACTCCCAAACCATAAATGTGCTATGTTAAACAATACACAATGAATCTCTTAATTATCTTGTGTGTCAAGACCTGACAACTGAAGCCTTGAGATAATGGAATTTTGTTCCAAAGTGTAGTTATCTTTAAAGAGAGGTAAAGTTCGTTGTGAATTTTATCGAAGTTGATCGTGATTGAAAGACATGTCAACATGTGTCACAAGTACCATAAATCAATGGATAGAGGAGAATAGCAAGATAGGCAAGGTGGAAGGAAGAAAAAGACAAAAGATGTCTTTGCAAAAAGTCGAAAACATGTATGTACTAATGTAGCACACACAATCATTTATGCTGGTCAACTAAACTTGCTAACTTAATATCATGGATTTGGTAGGAGTTGATCTAATGGTGGTGGATGAGTTGAACTCCCTTCTTCTCAAGGATGAAGTGTATAGCTGATAGGCTAAGTGGGATTAATGGGATCTATTGGAAGAGGCCTAGGTGTTCTTGGTATTGGAACAAAAGGTATGTGTTAAGTATTTTGAGGGATGAAGCATTAAGTGATTTGCAAAATATTGCTTGTATGAAAAGTGACATGTCTTTGTTGGTTTATACACAAAAGGGCTTCCAAGCAAGCAGTCTCACATTGAAATGTCTCCATATGTGTTGCTTGTTCAATCACTTTTGGATGAACTTTTATTTGTTGAATATTTTAAGGATACCCAAATGTTCAAGAATAGTAGTAGAAGAATAAACAGAGCCTCTCCTAATTACCCTAGGATTTCTTTCAATTGATCTAGCCTTGACCCAAGATGCATAGGCAATAAAAGCCACGTATAATCCCAAGGCTAAGGTAGACAAGTTAATGTGTTTCGAGTTATTGATTAGAATGTAATTGTTCAATTTTTAATTTGATTGTCAACTATATTGTTTAAATTTGATTAATTGATTGGTTTTTTTAATTGAGTTGCAAATACTAAGAAAATAAATCTAATTAAAATTAAACGAATGCAATTTGTTCTTTTTTGTCCTTTAAATTGCTTTAAAAGCTCTAACTTATTTAATTATTAAACATCAAATAATTAATCTAAGTAAAAAAAAGATTACCCTTTTTAACAAATTAATCAAATAATTAAATATCAACTAATTATGCAAATGTTGACTTAATATAAAGACACTTCAAAAAATTTCCCTTCTATAAAAATAAATAAAAACAACTAACTTATCAATAACTAAAATTCACTAAATTAACTAACCATTAACTAACTAATTAAATCAACAACTTTTATTTTCTTCTTTTCAAAATATTTTCACCAGAACATAATAGATGTAGAAACAAAAAATAACTAATCTTTTAGAAAAAAAAAGTAAAATCTTCAATTATATAAACCAATAGCTAATTAACTGATTAGCTATAGAAAAAAAAATAGCTAATTCACTGATTAAATCAATCAATGTCTATTAATTTAATACCATTAACTAACTAATTAAATTTAATTATCAATCGTGTGCAATAGTAAAGCTTTCTATATATATAAACAACTTCTATTTTCTTCTTTTCAAAATATTTTCACGAGAACATAATAGATGTAGAAACAAAAAATAACTAATCTTTTAGAAAAAAAAAAAGTAAAATCTTCAATTATGCAAAGACGCTGAATTATGTATTTTCTCTTTTTTTTTAATGATTGTAGCTCTAGTTTGATAAATTTGTTTTCAAGTTTAAACCTAGTACATCTTCAAAATCTCCCAAAACAATTCAAAAAGCTTCCAAAAAGATCCTTTGGGGAACCCTAATGAACACACACTTATATTGACGGAGGGGGCAATGTGAATCAATATAAGATAACTCTTACATAAGATAACTCTTACTTATTTAAAATCCAACAACCACAAAAATAACTATCACACAAAATCTACCAACTAAAAGACACGAGATTTATGTGAAAACCTTTTTGGGAGAAAACCACGGAAAAAAGATTGCTTAAATCTACTACCCAAATCCAACCAACATCAAAATTCTCTTTACAAATCTTTGTAAGCACCAACCCCCACCACTAGCACCAACTTAGCAAGAGACACTGATCTCTTCTATTAGATGGCATCAATCTCCAAATGAACAAAATTTGTTTTCTTAAACATTGCTTCTTCAAAACATGATTGTCATGTGAATCTTCTTCTTAAGATCTGCTTATAAATCTACTTCAAAGTCTGCTATAGATCAGCCATAAATCTCCTTGAAAGTCTGCTATAAAGCTCCTTAAAATCTGCTACAATTCTACTACAACTTTTCTTGAAAAACTGTCATAAATCTGATTATAACCTTCTTCAAACCAGGAAAATAAATCTGTTGATAAAGTATATATTTCTTCTCTAAAACTGGAAGGATGTTGCATTTACTTATTGCCTCTCACATCTCCCACTTCTCTTCTTCTACACCTCATCCAATACCTCTTTACCCAAGAGAGGTGACTCATCAAAAGGGGTTGAGCACATATGAGGATAAATAAATTTATTTTATTTCCCCAAGAGGCCCCAAAAGGGGCAGTCATGCTAAGGAGGTCGACCCATTTAAATGCAATAAAATTAATTTTTGATTCCTCCAAAAGGGTCGATCCATAATGCTTGGTTGGCCAGCCCAAAAAGTGCTTAAAAAAAAATAATTTTATTTAAAACTTCCATAGGATGTGAGTGTCATTATCCATGAAGGGTAGCATTAAAACACTATAAAGGTCGGCCAAGATGCACATAAATCATGTTAGAGTAATCATGCATTAGCTAATAATTAATTTTTAATTAATTATTAGTTTAATTTATTCTCATGCACTTAAGCTAAAATTAGGAGTGATTTACTATGTTAACTAGAGAGCTATTATTAAATCATTATGTCTCATTGCATGAGATGTTGACACTTTTCATGATCTAATCCCTTTACCATTTACGGTTGCTCCTATATGGTACTCAACCCTCATTGTATTATCAAGCCTTTGATAGAACTGACAACCTTTGCGGACTCTTGTTTTCCTTGAAGATTATTGAGGTTCATTCTGTAGCTTTTTTGTTGTTGAAGAATATCGCATATATTTGTTTGTAGATCTCTTGCATGGAAGGTATCTTTGTTTGTTGTTTGATCTTGTGGCTCGTATTTTTCACAATTCTAACATGGTATCAAAACATGGATTCAATGAATCCCTTCTTGATTTATGAGGTTTTTTTCTTCATCAAGGGTTACAAGCTTCATATCTGAATTCTCAATTTATTTATTTTTGCATTTTTTGGAGGTGGCAGTTTTTAAGTGCATTTTGGCACAAAAAGGACCTCACCCTTGGATTTAGAATTGTCAAAGAAGTCAGTTTTACCTTTCGTTTGGCCTTATTTGGATTCTTGAGGTCAGATCTACAAGGGTTTGAAATAGTTTTTTTTTGTCAGATCTAGAGGGTAGTTGTGATTTCAGAGCATTTTTTAGTCAAAAAGAACCTCACGGTTGCATTCAAGAGGCCGATTCGACAAATTTTGACTATAAATTCGTCTACATTACCCGTCGGGAGCCTTTGAGGCAATTTTTTTTTGTACAAGGGCCATACAACTCCTGTATGGCCACAGGGACGACAATTTCAAAAAAATAAAAAATAAAATAGTTTTTTTTTTAAATGTTTTTTTTTTAAATTGTTATAAAAAAATAAAAAAATAAATTTAAAACAAAATGCAGGTTTGAATTTTTTAATGGGCGGCGTATTTACATTGATTATAAGCACCTGTAGAGTACCTACGTCAACAGGCCTTGCAGGCCCCTTACCTCTATCCAGCAGGGTCTTTAATCCCAGCCGGTGGCTTCTGCACGCTAAGCCAGCGGCTTCAAATGTTGTCTAACGACCAAACCCGATGGCCTCATATATGCCCGACAACGACCAAAATGCCCAACAGTTGACCCTTTTTTTCTCGGTAATGTCTTTATTTTACCTGACAATTTTTTGGCATATTCCAAGAAGGCACAAATATTCTTTTTGCCAATTTTTTGCCAAAGGATCAAGTTTTTTTCAAGCGACAAAGAACATTAGCATGATGTCAGCGGTATGACATGCCAGTAGGGCCCCAAGAACCCTCTTTATGCCCTAAAAGAGCTATTTTTTTTTCTTTCGGCCATAACTTTTGCATACGATATCAAAATTAGGCGAATGAGATATCATCGGAAACTTGGTTCCACCAATTTTCCAGTGGTGTGGGTCTCATCACCTGTTTTAGCTGCTAGTGCATTCTACAACTTGTTAAAGTCAAAGGTGTTGTTTTCAATCCCAAGCTCACAACTTTTGACCTGTTTCTCCATGTTTCATGATTCAAGTAGCATTGGGACAGTCTTTCAAAGCTCTTCACAACCATCCATGCAATTTTTCCACATTTCTCTCCAGGTACATTTTATTCAATTTTTTGTGTTTTCACTCTGGTGAATTACTTGGACATCTTAGCTCCTAAGAACTTTTTGTTTGTATTGGATGACTCATTTTTTGCTGTTCTACATGTATTTCCAGTATTCTATCCTATTTGGGGATTGTAAACATATTTTCATGCACATTCTCTTTTGTAGACGCACTGAGATAAAGTGCCATTCTGGTGCATACCTTTTGGGGATTTTGTACGGGTGGGGGTTGATGTTTGTCTTTGGTTTGTCATCACACCTTTGTCAAGTGAGTGTCCCTTCCACGACAATAGTGAATTTAAGTGATTTTTGCATCATGTGTGTGTCTTAGTTTGCACACCCTTTTATTTGCAAGTTGTTTCTTCTGCAAGCACTTCTTGGTTTCACACAGTTTCAGTGTACCTGTCATGACTCCTTTTTCAGCATTATAGGGGGGTTTCTATTGTTGGTGCTAATGTTTCCTTGGTTTTGTGTTTGAGTGATCTATGTATCTAGTTCTTATTCCTATGTACTTTCAGATGCAATGTATATCAATGGCTAGTTACCATGCATTTCAGTGAGATGGATCACTTACCATATGGACACTCTTGCATTCCTATTTTCTATAGGCAACCTTCCATTTTCATTTGATCAGAGACTATTGGTACTTGTATTTTCAACTTGCATCTTGCATGTTGAGTAGTGTCATTAGGGTCACTCATGCAGCTTCATGTACCATTTGTATCTTTACGTTCCAAATGTTTTCCTTTTTTGCAATCTAATTCGAGAAGTGTCGTTGGGGACACTCGTGCAGATTATTGTCTCTCTTGATCAGTGTTCTTCAAACTATTTGGTACCTGTATTTTCGACTTGCATCTTGCATGTTGAATAGTGTTGGGGTCACTTGTGCAAATTCATGTTCCATCTGTATCTTCGACTTTCAAATGTTTGCCTTTGTTTGCCATCTAATTCAAGTAGTGTCGTTGGGGGCACTCATGTAGATTGCTATCTTCTTGATCTTGACATTTGTATCTTCGAGCTCCAAATGTTTTGCCTTTGTTTGCCATCAAATTCGAGTAGTGTCATTGAGGGCACTTGTGTAGATTCTTGTTATTTTGATCAGGTGATCATCATTTGTTTGAGAGGATGTTCTTCATTTCAACACTATATTAGTCATCATTCGACAATAGTCTACAATTTCTTCATGCTTCAATGATGTTCTACATGTTCCTCTCTTTTTTGGGACATTATTTTGGTTGGAGGCTTCTTAGTCCTTCACCTTGGTTTGGAGGCTTTTTTAGTCCTTCATTCGCCTTTTTTCTCTTTTCGAGAAGAGGTTTTCCCATGTGGTTTTCTCCTTTTTCTCCAATTGTGAGAGATCTTTTGTTTGTACATGAGTACCTCACCAAGCCTTGTTTGTCGAGACCCATCATGCATTCTTTTTTTATGGTTTTTAACTACTCCCTAAGTTCATCTTAAGGGGGGGTGTTAGACTAATCATGCATTAGCTAATAATTAATTATTATTCTAATTTATTCTTATGCACTTAAACTAAACTTAGGAGTGATTTACTATGTTAACTCGAACTATTATTAAATCATTTTGTCTCATTGCATGAAATGTTGACACCTGTCATGATCTAATCCCTTTACCATTTAGGGTTGCTCCTATATAGCACTCAATCCTCGTTGTATTATCATGCCTTTGATAGAACTCTCAACCTTTGAGGACTTGTTTTCCTTGAAGATTCTTGATGTTCATTCTATAGCTTTTTCTTGTTGAGGAATATTGCATATCTTTCTTTGTAGATCTCTTGCGTGGAAGGTGTCTTTGTTTGTTGTTTGGTCCTGTGGCTCGTGTTTTTCACAATTCTAACAAATCACGACAAATATATCGTTTGTATTGATTCTTCAATATGATGATAACAATTGTGTTCAACTCTCTTTTGACATCAATGACAACAATATTTCCAACAAACCCTTCCTCGGAGACTATATGCTTAAACTCTTACCTCTTTGTTTACTAAAATCTTTCAATTATGCAAAGATGAATTTCTTATTTTTTGTTTTTTGTTATGCTTGTGGCTCTAGTTCGATAAATTTGTCTTCAAGTTCAAACTAGTACATCTAAATCGCCTAAAAGAAATAAAAAAGCTTCCAAAGAGACCCTTTGGGGAAGCCTTCCTCACAGATTATATGTGTGCTTAAACTCTTAGCTCTTGCTTTCTTTATGAACCAATAAAAAACTTTAACTAGTTATTTAAGGAATGCTTGGAAGCAAGATGGAAGAAACTAATTTCAAACTAAATACAGAACTTTGAAACATTGAATAGAAATCTTTCCAAACTAGGGATACTCTAAAGCATATCTAATTAAAAGAGACTATGATAGTAAATCTAAATGCTCTTAATAAACTAATTTCTAATTAACTTTCAACAACACACCTCTTTCACAAACAATGTAATCAATTCAAACAAAACAAATTTCACTACACTAATAAAGCAAATCTAATCTAATAAAACTAAAAAATTCACACATGGGATTGAATCTACCTCAGATGCGGCTCAAACTTGATGAGTGGCAATTTGATCCTTAGCAATCCAGCAATAGTTTTCTTCTCTTTAACCATAAACTGTGGTACTCCCCAAGGTGAAAGTTGTAGGCAAAGTGGTTGGTATTCCTAAGAATAATCAATGGTATGACTTGCAAATGCAATATTGATGCATGCAATGGATTTTCAAAAGTTTCAAAACATTTTCTTGCTAGTCTCAAACTTCATGACTACAATTTTGTGGCAGCAAAATCTGGACCATTTACATGGCTGAAAAGGCGGTATTAATAGAAGTGCAAGTAAACGAGAGTGATTAAAGGTACGAGATAAAATTACCTAAAGAGAATTGGGGCAAACACAACAAAGAACTGAAGACAAACTCACAGAATTAAGAGAAATTACAGGCACAAACAAATTGACACGTTCACTGCTTCACAAATTGTTCCCCACTTTGACAGTTAAATGTTAGTTGGGGTGGACACTCGGTTCATTGCAGTGAATTTGTCAATTACAGAATAAAAAACAAATTTGTACAAAACAAATATATGAACATTTAGTAGATGGTAGAAGACAGCTAAAAATGACACATGGAAAATCCTACGAGGTTGGCAATAGTGCTTTTACCTTTGAGATATCAGTTGAAGACTAAATTTATTATATTTCATGCCAAAGAGCCATGAGTTGGATTGATGGATCAACATTGGAATTGCCATGCAAGTTCATTCAGATTTAAGCACTTAGAGGACCAAGGGTAAAGATGACGAAATTAATGTGATCCAACTGCAATCTACCCTACTCAAAAGGCATAAAAAACAGAAAGATGGAGTTTAATACAAGTTCTAGGCAATTTTTGCAGAATAGATACCCTCTCAAGCTAGTTCTAAGTGGATGAGAGTCCATGCCATGCAGGGTAAGCCCTGGGTTGTACCTTGCAAACAAAAAGAGTTCATAGATTATCAATCATGCTAGTCAATGTAGTCAGGCTTCTCTTTTTGCCCTGCCCTGCTTCCGCCTCCTATCCCAATATGGAACATTGTATATGTAATCTCTCCTACACAATTGGGATGTTATCCGAATAAAGCATTTGCTGCAATAAGCTCAATTTCTCTATTCTGGACTGACTTTCCCTACTGAGCAATGAGGTTGGCACTTAAGTATGCAATTACCAATATTATTTTATTGAAATAGCTTATGTTTCAATGCCCATCTTCTAAAGAGTAGTTGTCATTTTGATCATTCAAAGGCAGATCCAGTATTCCTTCAAAAGTACAATTACATATACACACAAGAAGACTGATGTTTGTTCTCGATAAAACCATTAAGATATAAATCTTCATTTCTAGTGCATTGCATGGAAAACCTATTTTTGTACTTAACAAAATGATAATGACACAACAAAATTCATTAGATAAAAATAGGAACAGAAAAATATATCCACCATTCTCAAAGCACATCTCCTAAGCAATTGCTACAATCACCTATAGTTTAGTATGTTAGTTTTATAAGGGTACTAAAATAATTGAAATGGCGTTTACCCAAAAGTATAGTATTATGTACAAGAAAGGCAAAGCATAGATTTCAACAGCCTCCAAGGCTTTATGTGAAAATATTCAAGGCACCAGTTGGCAGTCCTCTCAAGAGGAATCTTATGATGAGGATGTCTCAAACAAAGCTTCTGCTTCCTTTACTATATTTTTTGCTTCAATAATCTCCTCAGCATCCTCACATGGCTGTTCTAGGCCAGCCTGAATCAGCACAATCAGGCACAGTCATTTATGAAAGAATGCAAGAAGTTTGAACATAATAGATCTCTTGAATTCAGTTAAAAATCAAAGGATATCCTTTAACAATGTCTATTCTGTTTACATTAGAAAGACAGACTGAAACTTACCAGCATTCCCTGAAGATCACCAAGGGCAGCTTCAAGACGTTTTCTACAATCGGGAAGCATCATCCTTGATTCGGCCAAGACATTCTCCTAAACCACATCACAAAATCCTACTCAATTACCATGTAGAACTTGAAAGTAGGAAATATTTACTTTCAAGCAGATCAACAAAAAAGGCATTGTAAGAAATGTATGAAATAGTTTCGTGTCAGCAAAAAAAATGTGACTTGTACCAACTCTTTGTCGATGTTTCGTTTCAAATACAACTACTCTCTGCCAATTTTGTCTGTTATTTGATAACAAATGAATTTCCTATTGCATTCATTGATTTACAATAAACTACATTCACAAGGTCTTCACAATTCCTGATATGTACATAAACCCAAACAATGCAGACACTCAGAAGTACATCGGCATTATGACTAAGAAACTCAGTGAAATCAAAACCAAATGACTAGTCAAATTTAATAGCCAGTATTTTGGTCATAAAATTCCATATTCTAGTTTACATCTCTTAAACAAGCACACATACCTGTTGTTTAAGATCATAAGGATCAGCACCCTTCTCTTTCATGGCTGCAGTCTTAGCAGCTTCCCTGTCAATCTCCTTTTCATATGAATGAAGCTCTTTGAGGATACGCTTACAGCTGCCTGTCTTGATTTTAAGAGTTTTCAGAGTCGCCATTACTTTGTTGCCTCTGCAACTGTTTGTAGAAACAGACATGTTAAATGCAGTAAAATTCAGGAAAGAAAAAATACATGCCCAATAGGAAATTGGAAATAACATGTTTTGCAAGTCAGTTACATAACCAGAGAATTGGATCATGATTCTTATAGAACAATGCATTATCTATTGAAAAATGCTTATGCATAATCACAATGCTTGTATATAAATGTAAAATAGGCACAATATTTGAATAACAGAATTTAAATTTTGCTTAATCATTGGGAGCATGCCAGATGGCATTGTGCATAAAAGAGGTATGGAAAACCACAATCTTGAGTATTTCCAGGCCTAGAATACTACAAACCATGACTTGCAAAGATAGTGACAAAAACTCTTTTGCTTCATCACGTGCCCTTACCAGTCAAAAACATGGATTTATCAAGAAACTATTAAAGCTGCAAAGTGTATCTTAAAACGAAATGGGGCCACCGAAAATAGTACCCCCCATCCTGAACATCAGCCTTAATCATGCACACTAGCTATTTGAATGTGAACAGTTAAAGTAGAATAATGACAAGATAACACTGCAGGAAGTGGGTAGTCCAAAAAACTTGAGTTCAGAGCAAATTTGAGACAAATCATTTTGAGCCTGGTGAATATAGAATAGATATATATTTAGATCTTTTTTTCACTTTGTAGGTGGAGTCTATGTTAACTAACAAGTATAATTTGATTTCAGCTTGAGGATTTGACTTTCAAGGCACTCAACTCTAGCACTACTGCCATGCTTTCCTTATCTCAATTTACCATAGAAATAAAACTTGCTTGATTCATTCGGCAAAACAGCTGTGGAGTCACTTGCCGAAAAAACTTGAGGGCAAGTTTTACTGTTTTTGCAAAAAATGGGTGTTTTTTTGGCAATACACCTTGCCAAGTAATTTCGAGTCCATACAAAATCTTGCCAACCAAAGTAAAAGACAGTCCATGGCGATAAAGGCAACAAATCAGCTCATTTTACACACTTTCACTCTTTTAACTCACTCCTTGATGCATTGACAACATCCCCATTTGAGGCAATTTAAACAGATTTTTAGTATTTTTTAGTTCATTGGAGTCATTGAACAAGTTTTTTGGCAGCATTTGAAAGGTATGTTGCCGCATTCTTTTCTTGTTTTTCAGAGTTTTGTTTTGTTTTTCCCTCACTCTAGGGTTTTATTATTCAATTTTTTTTCTTTTTTTGCCATTTAGCTATTAGGTTTTGCATTGGATTATCTTTTTTTAATTTTTATGGTAGGTTTTGAAACTTTGAATTCATTTTTTTGTTTGAGATACAGCATCAAGAAGCAGAGTTGGTGGCAAGGCTAGGGGCCTTTCTTGCAATGGGCAACAAATAAGAATTGTTATTTGTAATTATTATGGATAGAAGATGACAGGAGGCATCAACTGCCTCAATCTTGCGAGGATCCTTGGATGAGATTTTTCACCTTGTGATAAAACAGAGCTTGAGGTTATACAAAAAGTTAATGCTCTCCTTCATATGAGAGGAAATTAGAAAAGAAAAGGGCTGTAGTGGCAATCGCATCTGTAATGAGTGCTTCCCCTAAGACCAGAGCAGTGAGCTCTTCTATGTCAAGTGGTTCTAGTCAACCAGTTGCATCACATTCAAATATTCATGGTTTCTTTGTTCCACATAACAATTCTGGAGCCCAACCTTCCCTCAAAGGTACTAAAAGGAAACAAGAGAATTAGAATGAGGTGAGGTTGGCAATTGCCAATTTTTGGTACTTCAACAACATACCCTTCTACATTGTAAGCAGCCCTTTCTGGGAGTCAATGGTCACTACATTGACAGTAACAAGGAAAGGGTTTAAGTCAGCAACCTCTAATGATTTGAGTGGGTCATTATTGGATGATGTTGTTCAACAAATAGAGGTCCAGGTGTAGAAACAAAAGAGGTTTAGCAAGGAAAGGGCTGCACTAATTTGTCTGATGAGTGGATGGATGGCAAAAACTGCACCCTAATTAACTTCCTTGTGGCTTCAAGTGATTAGTTGTTGTTCTTGAAGTTAATTGACACCTCCAATGCAGTAAAAAATGCTGACACAGTCAGCAAGGTGTTGGATGAGGTGGTCATGGAGGTGCGTGTGTAGAATGTTATCCAAGTTGTGACAAACAATACAACAACATATGTGACAGCTGGTAGGCAACTAGAGATGAAACACCCTACCTTTTTTGGAGCCCTTGTGCCACTTATTGTATTGATCTACTCCTTGAGGATATCAATAAACTTTCATGGGTCAAAGCCATGGTGGAGGATACAAGAAACATAACAACACATGTAATGTGCCCAGTCTGATTGCAAACAACAATAGACTGGAAAATGATAGTCACTGTTTTTACACAGCTATAATGAACATCCAGATCTGATTAAACTCCAAATCATAGCTTTTAATATTGCAGGCAATAACACTGAGATCAATCTTTAAACCGCCACATCCTTTTACTAAGACATGCAATGTAAACTAGAAACCACACAAAATCAAATACAAACGATTGTCTTAACTGAAGTGGTTTAGTACACGGATTTCGTATATGCAAATAAGTCAATTCTGAGTTCAGTATTCAATAACCATATACATACTATCCTCGGAGATGCCTCCAGAACAATCTGTTCGCAGTCATGAAATATAGCAATGCCGATGATGATAGACAAACATTAGATTTACATACAATGATGCCCAGGCCATGTTCTCCTTGACATTCGATATCTCCCAAATCAGAATGCAACACGAGGGAGGGAAAACGATCAAAAAGTTGCCACTACCATGGATGCATGTGCTTGTGTGATTGCAGCTGTTGGTGCCCTATCAGTGGCGCTTACCTCTTCCTTGCATTCCCGTCTCCTTGATGGTGTCACGGATAGTAGTGAAGGTGGCGTTGGAACTAGAATTTCCGGAAGATTGCAATGGGAATATAGAGTCATTGGGTATGAAAGGAGCTCCCGCAATGGGTAGTAGGCTTGAGCCAAAGGGTTTGCCAGATGCCAAATCGCCGACGCCTAGTTGCCAACCTTCTCCCTACGTGTATGCAAACCTGATGGTGGTGAAATATGCTGCAAGGATAATAGGAAGCAATTAGCCGACCATTAGAGATGAGTGATGCACAAATATGTAATGCAAGAGTAGATTGCAGAAGACACCAGATCCCAGGCAAATAATGCAAGAGTGGATCGCAAAAGACACCAGATCCCAAGCAAAGATTGTCGTCTCACCTCGAATCATTGGCAGAGGGCTACATTCTTGTCAGTAATTGATATCTTCCACAATCCGTCTTGATTTCCATCGAGCGAAAACAAGTATAAATATGAACTAATTGCCTTCTTGAGGGAGGTCGGCCAGAGACAAAAGTTTTAAATTTAAATATTATTTATTTAATAATTTAAATTTATATTTAATATTATTTAATTTCAAATTAGTGTTAAAGAACACTCTTTCCTGCCCATGTTTGAAAATAGGACCTATCCAAAAACGGGGACATGACAATCCTCCAGTCCCGGGAATTGCTTGTCCACAAGCAATTGTGAGCTCACGTCCATGAAAGTCATGACATCCCACAAGTGATGATTGACATGGTCTTCAAAACTCAATCTTCCGCTGCTCAACTCTGATGTAAATGTCAGCAAGCCAATACTTGTGAAGCAATTAGTCATGATCCCAAAAAAGCAAAACACCAATATGTTAATACCTAGATCCCAATTCATCCCACTATCACAATCAGAAGACACGAGAGGAGGGATGCATCTCCAAGGGTCATCCACTCCAACCCTAACTTTGAAGGATCTTTCATGGATGTGCAAAACAAAGGAATAGGACTTCTTGCTATCACCCTCAAGAGTAGGGGCTGCCATTCCATGACCAAGCAAAACTCCAAGTCTGCTGCTCCAAATCAGAAAATTAGGACAGCTATCATACATCTCCTTAGTGCCTTCAACCACCTTCAACTTATCCTTCCTCATTGCTTCATGCTTAAGTGCAATGTCCCCCTCAAACACCATCAACTCTCCTAGACCCCTCGTGCAAATCAGAAATTTCCTTCTCAGGATTACAAATTAGCCTATCAATGAACTCATCAATCTTGGAGCAAAGGAATTCAAATGTTTCTTGATCAACCTCTATGAAGTTTTCTTCTCTTATTATAACCTTCATCATCCCAATGTCATTAGTGCTTTCATGATAAATTTGCAATTTCTCCTCATGAGGGTCAATCTCAAACACATCATTCTTCACAATAGTGTGACTAATAGCATCATTACATGGTTTATTTACTTCCATACCTGAAGCTTGGCTGGATGCATCTTGGATATCACTCAAAATTAGTGACACCTCTTCCTTCATCTTTGACTCTTCATACACAACAGACGGAGTCTCTCTCACCTTCCCTTCATCAATTTTCTGTTGGTCCATACAATCATTAGGAATCAACAAGCAATCTTCATCTTCGACTTGCTTATAGGGTTCCTCTTGTTCTTGTCCCGTGATGTCTTGTAAATTGTCTTCCTGGTCCTCTATTATGGCTTCGCTCTTGACCTCCACTTGTGATTTGGCATCTGTTATATCCGTTATTGTCTCAGGTATCATCATTCTTCTTCTTCGTCCGTTTCTTGTTTTCAGATCATAATATTCCATGAAGGTTATGTCTCCTTGTATGGCAGCGCCGAAGGCATTATATTCAATATGGAGTCTTTCCATTTCATTCATTTCCTCCTTTTCTTGAAATTTAGTTCTAAAAATTGTTGGATTTGGGTTGATTGACCCACTTGAACCGCTCCCTACATTTCCATTTCTTCCAGTGCCTGGTTGTTGATTCAATCCCTTCAAGAGTTGAACCATTTCCCTCATGGTGTCCTTCATGTTGGCCTAAAACTCCCTGCTTTCCCAGATAAATTCCTTTCTGTCATCCATGGCGGGTTACTCATGCTGGCAGGATGCCAAGCTCTAATACCACTCTAATGTGCCTAGTCTGATTGCAAACAACAATAGACTGGAAAATGATAGCCACTGTTTTTACACAACTATAATGAACATCCAGATTTGATTAAACTCCAAATCATAGCTTTTAATATTGTAGGCAATAACACTGAGATCAATGTGGGTGGATGGGTGGGCTCCTCCTCGCCCCTCACACAGGCGTTTGGTCGTCTAGGGTGGACGTGAGGTGGCGGATGGGACGGACAGGTAGAAGCGGGTTTTGGCTTGTTTCAGTCACATCAACCTATCTAAGTTGGCTGAATACGGCGTTCCTTGCTTGGTGTACCGGCTAAATCGTAAATTCTAGAGTTGGCGCAGAGGCATGTTGGGCTCAGTTCCCACGGTGTTGCTTGGGTGACACGTTGGGCTCGGCTATCTTTGTTCCACCCGCGGACGTGCCGAGTGGAATTGGCTATTAATTGCATTGATCATGAATCTTAGTTGGATGGACAGAGGCGGCTTTCTTCTCATGCCAAGGACAGATTTGTTTCTCCATAATCTTCTTCCGTATACGTGATCCGTCGGATCATTATTCGGGGCTTTTATTATGTTTATGTTGCCCGTTTCTAAGCATGGGCACGGCATTTGGTTGTTGTTTTTGTTTGTTTTTTCTGTTCCAGGGTGCGTTTGGAAAATTCCTGTCAATGGAGAAACAGTCGCGGTCGAAGTTTACTATCCTCATTTTGTCGGAAGGGCTGGAATCCTTCGGTGTGGATACTCCCGTATCATTAATCGCAACGGAGAGGCAAATTGCATTTCGCGAGATCACGGACCAGCGTCTAAAGCGCATCTTGCTCGTGGATGAATCGACGACGCTTGCGGCAGTGAAGATGGTCCTGGGTAAAGGTCACCTTGACAGGAAGGAATTTGCCCGCGACAATACTCAAATTTCATCTCGGTTTCTCGCCGTACTCCTGGATCTAGGTACTCCGAAGCCAGTGGCCAGGGACTTGGTGGTCCGAATGTTTCGGAAGGATTTACTGGGCGGTCTCGAAATTACTCTGAAGGCGGCTTTTAGTGGTAAGGGCATCCCGCGCCCTGCAGACCTCACTTCCCTTTGGGATTCCGATGAAGCGGTCAAGGTGTATCCGTTTCTTCTTGGATCTCAAAGGCCCTGCTTTATCACGTCACCGAAAACTCGCCGATGTGGCCGTGGAGTTTCTGAAAAGAAAATTGAAAATTGTGCTGGTGGAAGGGACGGATTGGGTTGAAGGTTTCATTTGCTTTGCAGAGGTTAACGGATTCTGGTGATTTAGTCGGGTATTGCAGTAGCTGTATGGTTTTGCTAGCTCTTGTTTTAGTATCCTCTGCTTTCTTGAACTTGAGATTCAGTTTTTGGCTGTGGTGGTGGTTAGGCCTATGTTTGTTTCTCCTTCGTATCGCTTCTTTTATGTTTTAAACTGTATGAAGCTTATCCTTGTTAGCTCCTTTTTGGTTGTCTGATGGTCTTCATTGAAAATCTCCTACTTAGCAGACGTTTGTAAAGCTCTTTTACTATCTATGAAAATATCACCTTACGGATCAAAAAAAAAAAAAAAAACACTGAGATCAATCTTTAAATTGCCACATCCTTTTACTAAGACATGCAATGTAAACTAGAAACCACGAAATTGAATACAAAAGATTGTCTTAACTGAAGTGGTTTAGTACATGGATTTCATATATGCAAATAAGTCAATTCTGAGTTTAGTATTCAATAAACATACACATACTATTCTCAAAGATGCCTCCAGAATAATTTGTTCGCAGTCATGAAATATATAGACGAACATTAGATTTACATACAATGATGCCCAGGTCGTGTTCTTCTTAACGTTCAATATCTCCCAAATTAGATGCAACGCGAGGGAGGGAAAATGATCAAGTTACCACTACTATGGATGCCTATGCTTGTGCGATCACGGTTGTCGATGCCCTATTAGTGGCACTTACCTCTTCCTTGCACTCCCATCTCCTTGATGGTGTCGCAGATAGTAGTGAAGGTGGTGTTGGAATTGAAATTTTCGGAAGATTGCAATGGGAATCTAGATTCGTTGAGTATGAAAGGAGCTCCCATGATGGGTAGCAGGCGTGAGCCAAAGGCTCTGCCGGATGCCAAATTGTTGGACGCCTAGTCGCCAACCTTCTCCCTGTGTGTATGCAAACCCGATGGTAGTGAAATATGACACAAAGATAATAGGAAGTGATTAGCCGAGCGTTGGAGATGTGTGATGCACGAATATGTAATGCAAGAGTAGATTGCAGAAGACACCGGATCCTAGGCAAAGATTGCCGTCCCACCTGGAATCATTGGCAGAGGGCTATGTCCCTGTCAGTAGTCGATATCTTCCACAATCGATCCTGATTTCTATCAAGCAAAAACAAGTATAAATATGAACTAATTGCCTTCCTGAAGGAGGTCGGCCAAAGACAAAAAGTTTTAAAGTTAAATATTATTTATTTAATAATTTAAATTTATATTTAATAATATTATTATTTAATTTCAAATTAGTGTTAAAGAACACTCTTTTCCGCCCATGTTTGAAAATAGGACCTATCCAAAAACGGGGATATGACAACACATATCTACAACCACCCTTGGGTGCTCAATCTGATGAGAGAGCACACCAATATAAGACACTTGTGCAGCCCAATATCACATGATTTTCCACCACTTTTATAATGTTGTAGAGTATTGCGTCCTCACTGCCATCTCTTAAGTGGATGTTTGTTGAAACCAAGCGGATGGAATCTGCATATTCAAAGAAGGCTGAAGGGCAGATGGTAACCAAGATCCTTTTTTATAAGCTTTTTGCCAAAACACATACAAGATCTTCAAGGTAATTTGCAAAATCAGATTTTTATGATTATAATTTACTCTTCTTTTTTTGTCATTGAAAATCAGATTTTTATTTGATATATTGTTTTCTTTTAAGTGCTAAAACATTTGGTGAGGGTTCTACGGTTGGTAGATGGGAAGACAAACTCCACATGTTTACTTTTATGGGTCAAACAACAAAAAATGAACCCATTTGGCACATTATAGATTAAAGGTGGAACAAACAATTCCACCAACACATTTTTACAGTTGCCTACTACTTGAACCTAAAGTTTTTCTTCTTTGAAGGCTTAAAGGTTGAGGAAAAGGTCATGGATGGCCTCAACACTGGCCTCAACAAATACATAGTGAAGATGATCCCTAACAAAGACCTTAGAAACATGATTTTGATTGAGTTGCAAGTTTACAAGGCCGTGGAAGGGAGGTTGTTTTCTTGACCTCAATGGATTTGAAGAAGAATGACTTTGCAGCTAGGTAAGAAATATATTGCCAAGTCTTCCTTAATAAGTGTAAATTTTAGCTTATTCTCAATTTACAAAGTTACTTAAAAAGTTATAAATTTTGTCCTTGTAGATTTGTGGTGGGAAGATTATGGTGCAAAAATGCTCTCTCTTCAAAAGCTCATTATCCATATTTTGTCCTAACCTTGTAGCACTTCTAGATGTGAACAAATTCCTTGGGCAAGTCATATTTTTTCCATAATCTCAAAGTGACAAATCAGTTTACCAAAAATTGTAACCTGATACTAATATGCTATCGAGAGATCTTTGGTCTGAAAAACTAGTAAGCCAATATAAAGGGTTGTTAGTGAGAAATCTTTGGGGTATCTTTATGCACAAGGTGTAGCTAAGCTATGTGACAATTTTGTTTTCATTTTTGTTTAACTATTTTGTAGGATCTCTAGGAATAACCTCCTTGGACTAGCAAAGCTAGAATTGTAGAAGAGTTCCTGTTCTTGTTAGTTGGCCCAAATCACTTACAGTTTGATCGTGAACCTCACCTCGTTTGTTTGAACTTTGAACTGATATTGTTCCCTAGGTTTAAATTCTGAACTGTGTTCTCTAGAATTGCAGCATACAATTTGGAGCACCAACAAGTACTAACTAGAATACTACTAAAAACATCATGCCATATTTGTCCTATGCAATAATCCATTGCCATTAATTTCTTTGTAGTCCATAAAGCTATGGTCTAGCTGCCAAGCAAGTTGCTTATGGCAGCAAAGACTTAGGTTAAAAACCCATCAGGTGTGCTCTCATGTAGGTGAACATGGAGGAGGAGTTGATTTGTGTAACTTAGAATCTGAAAGATGTGAGAAGAGTTGGCTTACATTTCAGCCAAGTAATATTGTTAAAAATTGTAAGGAGGAGGCCCACTACTGCATAATTAACGAGCAACATCACTTACCTCTAAAAGGATGTTGATAGTTTTTGTCAACCCTTGTCAATGGTTTTAAAACATTTGTCTATAAAGAGCAAAGATCATGTCCCATCATAAATAATGGACAGCACTGATGCTCTGGTTTAATCTGCTCAGAAACACAAAAAAAATTGACTAATGCAGACACCATCGGTCTTAATTGGACTGTTTTAGATTTATTTCTTACTTCTATATAAATATATTTCTCTGTGTAATCCAAAGAATAAGAAGTTGGGTGCTAATTGCACTGAGAGAAAGATGAGCAGCAAAAGAAAATACAGAGGTAAAACACGGAAAGAAAAAATTCTACAATTTAAACCCACAACAAACTATCTAAATACCTCAAGTATGATGCTTTCACAGAAGGAAAACAACTAAATTTTCTATTTGAATTTGCTAAAAATTCAAATGTCCTTGAAAATGATTTTGAGTTTCCAGCAACTGGGATAAACTGGGACCCCCATTAAACTAAGTATTCAGTGGAATGATGTGAAATAAAATAATAAAAAACTTAGTCACTTATGTGTGTAGATGGTTTATGATTCAGTTGTTTAAGGTACATGGTTTTAGGGTATATTTGCAAACCTCACCACAATTTCAAAAGAATAGAGAAGCATCTCTTAGAAAAATTCTCAAGGAAAAGAAAATTTCCACATACGATAATCTCTATTTCAAGACTTCTCCACAGTGTTTAAAGATTTATGGAAGACTTAGAGCAATGTCAGTATATTTCAGTAATTCATTCGGTTCAGAATAAAATTGAATATTCTTTTTAATATCTGCATTAGACAGAAGTACAAATTGCGTAACATTTTATGATATACAACACTATATGAAGATTACTTCTGAATGATTCCATTTCCAAAAAAATTAATTCTCTTTGAATGGATCCATGGATGGAAAGTAAATCATATAAAAGTGTCCCCTAATGTGATGGTCAGTGCTTGAAATAAACTACTCCAACTTTCTTAATAATAAACTTGATCAATCCAAAACTATGGCAAGATTTTCCAATATGATTCAGTTGGCAATGCAAACAAATTGTTGTATAAAAGCATAAATTCACATAGCTACCAAAAGGTATGGTTTACTTAGATTTGCATACACCCACTGCTATGTTTCTCATCCATCCATCCAAATACGATCTTTGATGGTAAAACCCCTCATAGTTGTTGCTCATTAAATGTCATGTAGTGCACTATTTGTTACTCATTCAATGTCATGTATAATCATAGTTTTTTGTTCATTCAATGTCATGCATACTCATAGTTGTTTCTCATTCAATGTCATGCATACTCCTAGTTCTTGTGCCTTTTAGTTGTGTATAACCACAGTTGTTGCTCCTTTGATTTCAAGAATATGCACAATTTGTTGTTACTCCATATCATGCCTCTACAATTGTTGCCTCACACAATAGTGCAAATGTGATATAACTCAACCTATGTAGGCTTTAACCTCTTGTTTTGTTTCTTTAGTTTTTAACATTTTCTCACATGTTCCTTCAGCTCTTGATTAGGTGAAGGTCTTGAACTTCCTTCAAATGCAATCAAGCCCTCCTTCAATTTTAGAGTAGTTGAGGGTTTGGCATTCCTTGGCATGTCTCCAAAGCCCTCTCCATGCTCTTCTTCTGACCATTGATGTGTCATGTGATGGGGATTTATGATCAATTCACTCACAACAATGTCTTTGTTCACCTTCATTGGTTTTCCCTGTTGTATAATATCCTACAAGGATGCTTTCTTTTTGCCATACGAAAGCTTAATATGTTAGAATTAGCCAAAACCTGAATGCACAATCTAACCTTTCACAAGTGAAGCACAATGTGCACGAAAGTAATGTATACATATACAGATGAAAGAGTGTAAAATGTCCATTGAAGCCTTGATATATAGGCAAAGTAGAGGAGGTGAGAAGCTAGGAGTGAAACTCGGAGTACCCCTCCAAATATGCTACATTTGTGAGGTCACTTGACAAGTGTGAGCAAGTGGCAAGTTTGCATGTACTAGGTGTCTCAAATGATAAGGACACATGCTTCAACCACATGAGGTGAGACAAAAGGATAAAAAAGGCTAAGTAAACTTAAGCTAAGTGTGAATAGGTCAATCCTAGAAAGGTGATATCCTAACTTGATATGTAAAGACACTATTTACACTGCATAATAAGCCTCTTTCACACATTTGAATTCCAAAGTTTCTAGCTAAGTGCATCCAAGAAAAATGTCTCAACTATCCATAGGCATAGCAATCAAATCCAAAATGTATTTGTCCAGACCAAGTCTTAACGTGCATATACCTTAGCATTTTCACCATCTACATGTATTTCCTTTATGTTCTTTGTTTGAAGTTTTAGCCAATTTCCAAATTGATATTGATGAAGAATGCATCTGTGAACTTGAATTATTGAAGTTCCTTTGGTTAGGATCATCTCTTTTCTCTGCTCTATTTTCCTCATGAGCTTCTTGCTTCAAGGATAGGAATACATCATCTTATTCATGAAACTCATGTTCATCTTCCTTTTACTTGGTAATATTCTTATATTCTGCTTCCCTTTCCCATCTAGCTAAAAGAATGTTTCATGAACTTAAAATAATGCTTCTTCAATTTCATTCCAATTCAATTTATCTCTACCATCAAGAATTAGCCACAAATCCCTAGCTTCCCCATCAAAGAAAAATTGTAGACAACATTGCCAAGCTGTATTTTGAGCAAGCATTCTCAAATATCATTATCATATTCCTTTTAAAATAGGGGTATAATCTTAATGAACCATACTTTAATTAAAAGATAGGTTTTATATAAAATATATCCGCTTCCAACAAAAATATGGATATACAAACTTGTAAGCAAGTAAATCTGGTATCTTTCTCCAATCTACAAGAAACAACATTTTATTTTATTTACCCTGATTGAAAGTTGTGATGATTTTTTCCTTCTGCGATAAGGTTTGAGCCATTCCAAAATGCCCACTTACAATGATTGTATCTTCTTTGACACTTCTCAAAACATGAAATTCTCATTCAAATGGCACTAGCATATCCCAATTTGGGCAGCTAAGCTGAAATAAAATTGTGTCACATAACAAGGCTCTAGCTCAAACAAAAAATAGTAAGTCTGGAAATTCAGAATACAGAGACGGTATCTCCCATTGAACTACCCAGAAAAGCTATGATTATAATTGCCACTTACTGAAAATGCCATGACATTCTCCGTTAGACAGCATTAGAGGTTTAAATGCAGCCAGTCTCTTAATGCAGTACTGGCTGCTTGTTCAAACACCAGCATTCTTGTTGTCTAGTGTGCAATCAACCATTGCAAAACTTTCTATAGCTATACGAAATACAATAGCAATGTGAGAAAGTAAGACTGTTCCTAGCAATTTTCCAGAGTGCATCAAACATCATCAAACCTCTGCCAGATCTGGCATGGATCTGTCACCAACCACTTCATTCTATTGATTGCTTTTGATCCTTTAAGATACCATTCTAGAAATGCACGTCAAATTCATTACATGTAAATGCGAGTTTTCAGAAAACCACCATTATATCAAGACCAAATTACGAAATCAAAAAAGAAAAGGTTTCCAAAATTTAACTTTTAGACATCAATATTGAAACAAAGATGAACTATAATCAGGTCATAAAACAAATTTGCTTAAAATCACCAAATCCACTTTCATGTAGAAAACTCCAACTCCAAAAATATCATTACAGTAGACTTGGGTTACAAGTTCTAATGACCGATACCGAACACAGTGCAACAGCAGCGGTTTTCAGAAATTTGACTTTAGTCATCGGTCTTGAAATGCTGAATAACCATAATCAGGGCAGAAAACAGCTCTCTTTAAAATAACTAAAAGAACACTCTCGTTTCAAAAAACCCTACCTCCAGTTCAAGCTGTGATGTTACAGTAATTGGAGCACTCTAAAGAGTATGATCCAGATTATAAGTAATAATTATGGGGTGGATTCAAGGGTGACCCAAGTTACAAATCTTAAGAATGGGCTCAAGACTATCCAACGACACATTAAAGGTAGCCATTAACATCACCCAAAATTTACCAATTAAAAAACAAAACAAACTAATTCCAAGAAGATCACGGTAAAAGTTTAAGATAACATCATGAAAATTCTAACAAAACCCTAAACAGTATTCCCCGTAGTGGTTTCGATGGAGTTTAAAAATTTTAACATATACTTCTGAGATCGCCATGTGAGAATCATTAAAACCCACTTAAAAATTCAAATGTTATTTAATTGATTTGTTATATGCTCATTTTGCACCAAATCTAGTCCTACACATCAACGCTCTGGTTTCTCTTTAAATTCTAACGAAAAAAACAATAAGGATTTTTTAATTTCCTTTGCTTTTCTGCGTATTCAGAGCTTGCGTTAGAATTCCTCAAGAAATGTGACCTTCGGCAAATACATTATCTCGTTCACACAATCCTCGATGCTAATCTTGTCGCTAAATTTGTAAGTTCCAACCGTGTATGTAAAGAAGATACTAAATGCTAACTAAATAGCAGAAAAGTAAAATAAAATTTCCATGAATAGAAATATACTAGGGTTGCAGAAATACTTGGAAATAACGCAGCTAAATGGATGAGCGTCTTCACCACACTTAACAAGGCGACTGGTTAAAGGCAGAAAGGCAAACTGTGGAAAATATATACTCCAAGAGCAAAGCTTAAAACGGTAGAAATTATGCCAAATTGTTTTAGCGTATCTCTTACTTCCTCCTCCTCCTTTATTATTAGTTTTCCATGGAAATCTAGTAGCGTAGATTTAAACTAGTGATTAAATGATTTACTTTCAATTAATCAAATTTTATTATTATTTTTTTCATATATTATATATATATATATATTTTTTTTAAATATAAAATGTAAGATTTTTAACTTTTCAAAATTTTAAAATTATTTTCTTTTAATTTTATTAGCTAAAAAATTTCAAGTGATAAGAACAGAATTTTCAGGAATCTTGAGCATAAACATTTTTATCAAAGCATTTTTAATGGTTGTACGTCTAAAATTTAAAGTTAGAAATTGTTAATTTTTAATAATTACAAAATCGTTTGAAAATATATTTCTATATACGTGGATGTGGCAATAAAAACGGTTTTGTTGAAGTATGTGGTTTTGTAGTTAGAAAGAATTATAATAATTGTTGTTCACATTTGTTTTAATCCTTTTGCACCTCTATATTGTCACAACTGCACACACAACCATCTTTGGTGAATTGTTCTTCTTCAACCCTCTATCGTGAATCGTTCTCTAGAAATTGCAATGTATTCTTTGTTCTTCTTAGACATTTCCTTACGGAAATTTATAGGATCTTCCATGGCAATGTCTTGTTTGTCTACCTTACGCTTTTTTCACATTATCAATATCGAATGCATACCCTACATCCTTCATCTTTGCAGCCAAGCTCTCCAATATAGCATAAATATTCTCTCATTGTGGGTTTGATTTGTTCCAACGAGGAATGTATGAACTTGTTATTAATCTTGAATCGGCTACACCCTCGGCATTGTGTAAAATTTCTCCTTCTAAAGATTTCTCTAATCTTTGCTACATCATCCCTCTTGCTAACATTAGCATAAATGTTTGAAAAGAGTGTAAAAATTAGAATCTTTTGTTTCCAACTCAAAAATTCGTTGTGCTACATATTCTCCTAGCACTATATTGCAATGGATTTTGCGAGCACCAAGAAAAGATTTGTTGCAAGTATGAGCAGTTGGTGTTGTCATTAATGTCAACAAGCTTGTGTTGTCATTGATGAGTAGAAGATTGTTGCAAGAGTATGTTGGTGTTATCCAAGCTTTGATTAGTTGCATGTTGTCATTAGTAAGCTACTAATGTCAAACTTTAGTGTTGCTTTGATAAGCTTATGTCTGTGGTTGAAGAAGTGATGAAGATGATGAGGATGTGTTCCTAGTGCTTAGTTTCCAAGTGTTTTTGAGAAAATTTGAGAAAAAGAGGAAACAATGAGTTGTAGTGTTGTTTTGGGTCATAGAGCAGTGTTTTGGTGTTGCTTTGTATTTCTTCTAGGTTGAAGATATGCCTATGCATTTTGGATATGTTGATCACAAGTGTTCAGAGGTGTTCTATTCAGAATTTGGTATATTGGATTGTTGTACAAAAGAAGTTGTGTTCATTAGTGTGTGAACAACGTATTGCAGAGGTGTCTAGGAGAAATATGTTTGCTCTGTGTTTCTCTATAGTTTGGTTTCAGGTCTTATGGATCTGAATGTGTGTTGATAGTGTTGGTATGTTTCTTCAATTGAAGTTGTTCAAGGTTTTGTGCTTCAGAAGTCAGTTTATTAAGTTGCGGTATATGGCAGAGTTGTTTGAGTGTACTGGGTGTGTACATTTCTCAGGTGGAAGTTGTTGTGAAGGAATTTGTTGGATTTTAGGGTTTTTTTTGGAATATTTTAGATTATGTTCAGGTGACATTTGTTTTCTGTGAGGTGTTCTTGAATCAAAGGAAGCATGTACTTCAAAGTTTAATGGTGTTTACACGAGTAATGGTCGACCTTGGTGTTTACACTAATTTTGATGGATATTTATTGTTTGTAGAAGCATGTTGTAGTGTGGTGTTATAGATTTGGGTCCTAGATAAGGTATGGTGTGTTTTTCCTTCACTTCTATTTACCACAAAAGTGTTTTGGTGCCGACCTAATTTGAATTTGCATGACTGAGGTGCATAGCTGACCTTGGAGAATGGTTTCAAAGTTAAAGATGGTATAAATAAGATTTGAGTTGTTGAGGGGTGAAGAGATAGACAAGAGAGATGTGAATCATGCAAATTGTAGAGTGTTAGAGTGTGAATTTGAGAAGTGAGTATGAGCTTTTATGTGTTAGATTGTTGGATGCACTGAGCAAAAGGTATCTACAATTCTTCAATAATGTTGCGAAGGTGTTGGTGATATTGTGGTGGATTTCTCTATTGCATTGAGATGGATTTCTCTATGTAACATTCTTCTCTATCTTCTTTCTATTTCGACAATGAGCCTCTTGCCAGTGAGCCTTTCTTTCTATGGGAAATGAGCCCTTCAGTAGTGAGCCCTTCGGTAGTGATATTACTTTATATTATGAGCTAATCCTGACTTTGTTTTTCCCATCTTGGGTTTTCCACATAAATCTGGTGTTCTCTTATGCATGGTGTTGATTTGTTTCAATTTTTTGTTATTTGTCTTTCATGCTAAATTGTTACAACAGATTAAGGGTTAATTGTATTAATGTGGATTTGAATGTGTATGAGGGTTTTGAAGTTTTAAGGTACAACTGATTTACCCCCTCTTAGTTTTCTTGTGCATTCAACAAGATCCCAACACACCAACACTAGGTTGTAAAGGCATGACCTCAATAAACTTGCATGCTTCATTCAATTGCCCAATGTTGGTGTAATAAAATATTTAATTACACTTTATTAAGTTTACTTAGGTCTTAATTAGGTTTTCCTTTTATGTTTTTTCATCTTTCTCGATAAAAGTAAGTTATCTTGTGCATGTAATTCATTATTCCCAATTTGTTATCTTGAGCATGTAATTAATTATTCCCAATTTAATATTATTTGAATCATTTATGCAAATTGCTCTTACATGTCTTATTTTCTCCTCGTAGAAAGTTAATCATAGGTTTAACATGTGATCTTGGTTTTATTGAGTTTATTAGAAACTCTAACATGGTATCAGAGCACTGGATCTACAAGCCCCTTCTCAGATGGACCAAGAGAAATTAGACCAAAAACAGTTTTTTTGGGTATCTTTGAAGGTTCGTGGGTATCTACAATGGCCAATATCTTTTATTTCATGTATTTTTGAGAAAAATGATTTCTTGGTTTTGTTCAAAATCATGAAATACCATATGGGAATCTACTATATTTTTCATATAATGAGTAGATCCTGCAAAAACGAATGTCAAATAGCTAAGTGTAGCTATTTTCCTTGCAGGTGAAGTTTATTTTGTTTACCAAATCGTAGTTCTACTTTTTGGATTAAAAAATGCTTTCTAGGTTTTGTTGGCAACATCAAAATATTATCTGAGTATCCATTATTTTTTGCATTCAACGAGTAATTTTTTTAGAAATCAAATTAGAAGGTTTGCGTCTACTAGCTGTTAGCTGGCACAATTTTATTCCCTTTTTTCAAAAAATCATAACATTTGTCTTGGTTATCAGTTTTTCACAATTCAAATGGTGTCAGAAAGCTAATTTTGTCATCTACACAAATCCAAGGTCATTTTTTCTTCATGGAGATAGATGTGAACATTAATCCTTGCATGTAATCTTTCTTTTTTGCATGCTTTACGTTTTCATTTTCTCGTTGATTTATGCATGTTTTGCATATTCTCCTTTGACAATCTTGGGGTATTGTAATAAATGAACTTCAATAAAGTTCCATCAAGGGGGATGTATACATAATAATTAGATTAGAGTGTAATCGCATGGCATACACTTTGATCACATCTATAGTTTCTTTTGGCCACATCTTGCTTATAACTTGACACATTTTGGTTTGCATCAGTTCATGTCTCAGATTGAGAGCCTATGGTTAATGATCATAAATTGCATTAGATTCTCATCGAGTCACATCTTAGTTTGAGGGACATTCATCTTATGTCTAATGTTCCAAAATCTTCATGGTATTTGCTCCTATGGATCAGTTTTAGTCACAGTTCGACATTGGCATCGAGATACACATAACTTCAAAATACGTTCATCATATCATTCCCTCTTATAGGGGGGGAATTTCTAATGTATATATGTGATGGATGGTGCCCTTGGGGGGTCTCATGGAGTCCTCCATATTTCATCACTTGATTGCATTCTCTTTTTAGGGAGGAGTTTTGTCCCACTAGGTTTTCTCTTTTTCCCCATTATGGTATTTATATTGCATTGTATATGTACGTGGGTACCTAACATGGCCTTGTAACCGATACCCATTCATGCTTTCATGCATCCATCCTTGCATTATTTGCATGTTTCTCATTCTCCCTAAGTTGCACTTAAGGGGCGTTGTTGGTGTAATTAAATATTTAATTACACTTTATTAAGTTTACTTAGGTCTTAATTAGGTTTTCCTTTTAGGTTTTTTCATTTTTCTCTATAAAGCAAGTTATCTCATGTAATTTATTATTGGACCAATAATATTATTTGCATCATTTTATGCAAATTTCTCTTACATGTCTTATTTTCTCCTTGTAGAAGGCTAATCACAGGTTTCGCAGGTGATCTTGGTTTTATTGAGTTTATTGAAAACTCTAACACCCAACATGACCAAGAAGATCAACCATGCACCCATAGATCTCTATGCCTAGCACCATGCCATAAACTCGTTGCATTGATTCAATTCTAGGTGCAACATAACATTTGATCACCTAACATCTATACCATTTTTTTATTCTTTGTGATTTCCTTATTATTGGTACTTCTTTTTTAACTAGATTTATTTTTGTTTGTGAACAGATTATTTTTGGAGGATCTAAATTGAATTACAAAGGTTGAACCTAGCCATAATCCATGTAACACTCTTCACGGTGATAGTAATAAACATGTAGATGAAGTAAGTGATGGAAGACTTGAGAAAACTGCAAAGAGGGCCTTTGTAGGTGCAGGATCTTGAGTATTGTTCTACCCAACAGTCTTATATAGGGTTGTCCACGACAAGCTTCAACCAAAGTTTTGATGATGGGATCAAATTGATCAAGTATAAAGTTTTCATCCAACAATATGATAATCTAAATAAGAATAATTATGACTTAAAACAATACAAAGATGGCCAAGCATGCATGTATCCTTTGGTACATGCCAATTATGATTGTATCTTTTCCAAACTCTACCGAATTTCAGTATTTGTTTTACACAATAATGAAACTCTTTTCATTAGTAACACTATTAGACATTACATATTATTTATATCTCAGGGAATTCACTTTAGTACTTATCAACATCAGATTCACTCAATTGTAGGATGCATCGAAGGGCAGTGAGGACTAGTAGGAGCATACCTTTAGAAATTACCCTGCTAGCCAGAGATGTGAATGCAATGGGATGTTTTCTAGAGCCCTTTGGCTGTAGAGTTGGTAGTTATATGAGTAAGAGTGTATGGAAAACTATTAAATGATAGATTTGTAGTGAAAGGAGATGGAGGTTGAATTCTAGTGGTCAATTTTTCCCTTTAATTGATCACAAATAATGCACACATATATCAACCACAAATTGTAAGGAGAGGAAGACCATTTGTAGACCAACTATATCCTTCTTTCTCAATAGTAGAATCAATTTTTAGAGAGTTGATGTTGATGAGTAAACCCTCTCAAATTCTTGGATGGGATTGATATGATTTCTATCCTTTTTATCCATGCCTGTCCTAGTAACTATTTGAACAAACCCCATCTTGCAATCTGTAATCTTGAATTAATTTTAAAGAGTCCTTGGTCTTTCAATAATCCTCCACAAGCACTTGACCTAAAAGTTTTCCCCAAAGATAGATCCAATTTGTCATGCACATAGCTATTCCTTCTACATTTCAAAAGTGAATAATCTTCAAATATTTGATTCAACGGATGTTGGAGTTATTGAATATTATGATTTTCTTCCTTGTAGTTGTCACTTAGAGTTATTTTATTCTTA
The DNA here is from genome assembly GCA_007258455.2 of Sequoia sempervirens. NCBI lineage: Eukaryota > Viridiplantae > Streptophyta > Pinopsida > Cupressales > Cupressaceae > Sequoia > Sequoia sempervirens. The sequence goes on along the minus strand of VDFB02362649.1, from coordinate 11,296 downwards.
AATTCTGTAGGCAATGAGTTATATGATCATGATGGTTTTAGCTTAACAATAGACTGAGTAATTGCTTGTCCATTTAACCATAGATATTATAACTTGAGATGGTAAACTAACTTATTTATTTTATTGATTTAGAATCCATTTATGGGTGCACTGAACAATCATACAGTGTTTTTTTGAATTCTAAGATAAATTGGTGATCATCTGGGTCATATTGACCTAAATCTTTGTACTCAAAATATTGTAACTATTTACATTTATAGGAAGGGTTTGAAGTGTTGCTCATTGTTCCATATGTTTGCAGTGGATTATTGTTAAACTTTGAATTTCCCAGGAACATAAAACTTTATTAAACATAATCATGTATAAAAACTTTATTAAACATGATTAGGTATCTTACACTGTTCTATTAGTGAAAGTGTGAAACCTTATAGCAGAAATTTCATTGATGCAGGCTCAATTTTTTTCCTTATTTATAGGGCTTATATTCAATTCATTGCTTGGATACAAAGAGGTATCAACTATCTACCCTTACCTTATCAGTACTAATGGTCTTGTTGTCTTGCATTAATTATATTCTAAGTTACCGGGTTCTTCATTTTAGCCCCTCAAATCGACCAAAATACGTGTGGGTTCTAGTTTTGGTTCGGTCCTTCTGTGGGTTCGCCCTGGGTTCTCCATTTGCTATCTAGGTTCTCTGTGGGTTTGAAGGACCCACAGAGTTGAAGGACCCATAGAGAACCCGGGTAGTAAATGGAGAACCCTGGCTAAACTTGTGGAGAACCCAAAAGGACCCAGGTAGACCCACGTCAACCAACCCAAGAAAAGGAAAAAACTCGACTTAAAAACATAAAATAAAACCCTAAAAAGTGCCCAAATTTCCTTATATTGACTTGGCCGACCAAATGAGGCTCACTTTGCATACTCAAAAGAGCATGCTTATGATTCTATGGCATTATGTTTATAATTTATAAATTATTATTATATATATATATATTCCCGTACCCGTACCCTTACCCTAGGAAAAAAAAATATTGTACTGGCGTACCCGAACCCGCATCTGAATCCGTACCCAAACTGACAACTTAGATTATATTATATTATGCCCATGTTAACTCTATCACTTTAGCCTAATTTATATATTCAAATCTACATTTGTGTAGACAAACTTCTTGCTATCTATTGTCAAGGAATACAATGGAAAGTTTGAATAAAATTGGACCTTGTCCAAGTGGGAATTACTGCTAAGGACTGTAATTGAAATCTACTTATTGAAATTCTTTAGTGGAGAATGAAAAAATCAATATTGTTAAGATTGCCTCTTTGCACCAGTCCTTCAAAAAAACACTGGTGTTCAGAACTTGTATGACAACAATATTTAATGTCTGCTTAGTTTTATTGCATTGTATTTATACATTCCTCTACCTTTTCTTGAAAAAATAGTTGGGCCTTTTCTCATTATTCATCATGTAATGATCTAAGCATTTTTTAAATTCAATCATAAAATGTTCAAGTATTCCATAATTCGATTCAATAATCATAATCATCTGGATATAGCAGGCACAAAGGATTTTTAAATACTAAACTTAATTCTTCATTAAAAAAAGGTAAACTAAAAATGTCTTTTTCCTAAACTCAGAATGCAACCTATAGTCAAGACCCACAACTACAAAGGAGTGCAATGTGAAATTTTCCAAATATTCTTCAAATAATGCATGTTAGCACTTGCAACTACTCTATTAAAGATTCATACTACTGATCTCTTCTATGAAGAATGATTCAAAAGAACAAAAATACACAAAAATGATTTCTAAAAGATAATATTCCTCATAAAACAGGATGGCATATTGATTGTAGATATTAAATATCCCATAGAACCCAACTTTTCTAAAATTGAGGGTCTTGATTTATGGTTGAGTTCATATCTCTCCCTCCATCATTAGAAGAGCAAGTGCCTGAATTCTTCCACTACTTCAAAAAAAATTGAGAGGTTTTGAAATACATGGGTATGTGTGCATATAGGGTGTGTGGCTACAAGTGTGTGTGTGCACATCTCTGTGTGAGTGTTTTTTTTTTAATTATGGAAATTAGTTTCCTCATAATATCATTCTACATTGGATAATTGCAAAAGTGGATGAAGTTGTTGGTGGTATCTATAGACTTCATTTTTGAAGTAATTAAATGACATTTATTATGTGGATCTTAGGAAATTCATCATAATTCAAGATGTGAAGTAGGTAATTTAACATGACTGTTGATATTTTATAACATATTAACAACATCATTCTAAAAATAGATGAAGTATAATTGAATATTTACAACAAAATTGAAGATTATATAAAAATAGATTTTATTAATCATGTGAAACATGGTAATTTGTGTGTTTCAATATTTTCATATGATAAGAGTACACATCTCTTCATTATTGTCAGATCAAACCTAGTGTATAATTTCTATTACAACTAATCTTATCTTTCACATGACCACAAAATAGAGTTTGTAATAGTAGACCTAAATTACTACTTTTACACTGATTCAATATTTTAAGTTTTGGAATGTTTTCTACTGTAAAAATTGGATTAGAGTTCTGTTGTTTTCCCTTTCTAAATGAGTATCCATAGCAGCAACAGTCCTAAATTTTTACTTAATTGTGTTATTTAATTTTAAGTTTTGGAATGTTCTGTCTTGTTCAAGTTGGAATAGAGCCTTGTAAATTACCCTCACTAAATAACTCTTTGAGTTTCTTAAAAAAATTGAACATTTTTAAAGAATATTTTGTATGAAATGCATATGACATTTAATGTCTCATAGTATTAGGTTTTAAATAATTCTTTATTACCCAATATGAGGAAATTGAGGATGAGGATGGGATAGTGATCATTAAGATTAAAGCCTAAACCTATTTAGTAGTGAAAATTGTAAACCATGATTTTTTGTATTCTAGAACAATATTAAGGTAAAGTTGGGAAAGGAATGTACTAAAAAATTACAAATTTAATGTACAAGAATTTAGAGGTTGTATATATTTTATTGTTTTTACATTCTTATTGGATATATGCCCCAATTGCTATTAATTGAATTAGTTGGTTAGTGGAAATCTTGGTTAAGTTATTCTTAGCTCAAATTCTACTAACCTTTGGTAGCTGTAAACAATCTGTGCTTGAGATAAAATGTGCCACATGAGGTATTGTATTGTTAAATGATTTTTCTTTTAAGAACACTTTCTTAAGCTAATTGTTACAATAGCTATACTAAGGTATGCTATGATGGAATGTTTTCTTAAACAAACATGCATACATACACATGATGACACACTATGGACAAAGTTATTATCTATACTTTTTATGATGATCTAATTGAGCTTTTGTTGGATGAGTTTTTCAACCTATATCAATGGTAAGAGAATGCAAGTTGTATTTACTGAAAAGGCTATGATTGACATATGGATGGATCAAGGTCTGATGATTATGCAAAATGGAATTATATTGTCATATTGCCCTTAAGGCAGTGGTATGGAAACACTGTTTTACCAATAGCACTAGCTGTTGTTACGTTCTACAAATGGATTATATTACATATATTCATGAATGTTAAAAGGTGAAGGTTATGGTTGGATGTTTTTTGAGGGCATTGAATGGGGATGGAATTGATGGGTTCTTTGGTTTTTTAAGCCATATGACCTAAATTGCAATATGGATTATATAACAATTCAAAAATTGCATCAACTTGTTTTATCTATTTTTATACTCACATCTTCTTAATTGTTTTGTTATTATGTTGGTATGTTGTATATAAGGAAACTAGAAAGTTTTCTTATCAACATGGGATCTAAGTAGTGGTTGTATATGTAGGTGCACCTATTAATCAATAGGTTTGTAAACTGGAAATCAATTTTGAAAATATAGTGGAATACATGTCCTTTTGTAAACTTTTAGTTCTAACAGGGTGATTGCTAAGGGAAGCATATGCTTGTTACAAGTTTTTGAGTGTATGAAGATAATGAATGTTGTGAGTTTTATTGGTTAATATCAAAAAGACTTTGAAAAATAAGTGATATTGAATCTTTGTTTGGTTCAAGTTATTTGATCATCTCCAACATACAATTCATTGTGTTATGTTGGATGGTAACTATCGCTTCTTAGAAGACTAAAATATATTTGGAAGATAATATTATTTGAAAAGAGGTTATGGGGTGTGGTAAAGTACCGTGTTAATATTTTTTTTTGGAAAGAAAATCTATTCAAACCTATGGTTTTGAAAACTTTTTCTTCTACATTTAAAAAACACAAATCCTCTGAAACATATTTTCTTAAATTTGACTTTCTTTTTTTTAATTGAGTGTTCTTTGTGGAGGATGTCATTGTTATAAATGTCCTCTTTAAGAGTTGTTTTTGAAAACATATAATTTAAGTTACACAAACAGACTTTAGACCTGTCTAATTTAATGAATACAATGTGTTTTTTTATTTGTATTAGGCTGCTTAAATATTACTATATTTAGCACCATAAATAGTAATTTTAAAAATGGTCGATAGTTGATTCTTACATCAATTTAATTGAACCTAATTTGTCAAAATTTCAGAAATAAAAATTGTTATAATTATATCTTATTAAATAATCTATATAAATAACGTCCAAATATCTATCTTTTAAAGACATTTATTTTTTATTACATTATTTAACATAAATTAAATATAAATGAATTATATGACTTTATGTTTACCTAATCTTAATTTTCTTGTTATAACTAGTTTATCAATCTTATTAAGTAATCTATGTTCATATATCTATCTTTTTGAAGTTGTTTATTTTTTATTACATTATTTAACATAAGTTAAATATAAATGAATTATATGATTTTTTGTTTACATAATCTTAATTTTATTCTTATATAATTAATTAATGGTTTAAACAAAAGTTAAAATATGTAAAATTATATTACATTATAATTATTATTATTGAAAATAATTATTAAATTTAATTATTATATAAATTTAATGATTTTTCAAATTAAATTAAATTAGATAATATTATAGTATTAGTATATTATTAATATATTTTATGTTGTTAATATATTTAATCTATATATGTTAGTATAGTTATAAAGTCAACCAAAGATTGCCCAATCACATAAATGAAGAATTTCTACTATATTTTACTCATATTTATACTACATTTATATCATGTTTAAATTATATGATTTTATGTTTACTATTTTTTATATGATTAATTAATTATTTAATTAAAAGTTAGATTAAAACTTAAATTATTATAATTATTATTTAACATAATTAATAATTATTATATAAATTTAATTATGTTTCAAATTATATCAATTTAATTATTTAATTACATTTAACTTCAATATAATATTATATTATAGTACTATATTATTAAAATATTTTTTTTTCTTCAATATGATATTATATTAGATTAAATTTTATTAATGTAATATTATATTTATATTTAAATTACATCACAAATTATAATTTATTTATTTTTATTATATTATTATTAAAATTGTATTAGATTATTTAATATAAATTGTTTAATTGGGTTAGGCTGAATTAGATTATTTAATTGATTTAGATTGAATAAGATTATTTAATATAGATTATTTATTTGAATTAGGTTGAATTATATTATTTATATAAAATTATTTATTTTTTGAATTATAAAATTTTAATCATATTATAATTAATCATTTGTGAGCAAAATATAAAACCTGAAGTATAATTCAAGTTAAACCATTAAGTTTCCAACATGCATGCAAAACCTACCTACCATTAGTTTTCTTGACACAAGAAATAAAAGTTTATGCATTTATAAATTGAGTGGTAACAATTGTATTGCCTAGAAAAATATTTTTTAAGCAAGCCATATGCTAGACAAAATATGAAAATAACAATAATATTTGAAGGTAGAACTTTGTTGTGAGGAGCAATGGTGAGGTTTTCAAAGAAATCATGTATTCCTCAAAAAAATTGGAGGGCAGCTAGGGCATAAAAACCTAATTTGCTCTCCGACCAAGCCCCATAAGAAAATTATCAGGCTTAATATCTCTATGCATAAAGCTTCAATTGCAAAAGTGAAAAATAAAATAATACATGTTTTAAGAAATGACCTTGTTATTTCTTAGTCAAAAACCTAAAATACAAATTTAAGATACAGGAGAAACATGATATGAATTAAAAAGCTTCACATAAAAAAATATTGCAGCATATATTCAAGTTGTCATATTAAATTGTTGCCTAAGACCTTATACTCAACATAAATAATGCATACCAGTTGATCAACCGACATTAAAACTACCTTCAATGAGAATTTATGGCCACAAAATAAAAATAGATCTTCTAGGCTACGACCCCACAAATCAATAACTAAAATGTTATAATTTCCTTATGTCTCATACCATCTAATTTTTGGAATACCAGTTGTAAATATAAATCATATTTTTATATTGGTTAATTACCATTTGTAGAGAAAAATAAAAAACTAAAAGACTCTATACAACTTAACCTCATACAACAATTGTGGATGATTTGTCTTTACTTCTCCTGAAATAAAAATTCAAGAACTTCAATCAATGCATTTATAATAAATACCATGTAACATGATTATAACTAACGAAAATCAATAAGAAAGAAAAAACCTAATAAAAGGATGCTCCCCATTGGTCTCGAGTTCGACTTCGCTCTCGGGTTTAAGAGGTGGGACTTCTTGCGGGCGGTGGATCTCACCTGCATGGGACTAGTCTTGCCCTAGCTCACCTTAGGTACCCAAGGTAACGACTGCTAAGCCACTGGGCTGGATAACAAGGACACCCCTATAGTATCAATAAAATAAAATAAAAGGATGTTAGATAATTTCAAAAAATTATTACAAAATCTGATATGATGTTAGAGGTTTACAAAATAATTTTCACTTAACTCGTAATTACAGATTTTTCCCAATTGCCACAAAATTGCGTGATTATGAATCTTAACTGTTGAAATTATGACAAAAAGAGTTCAATTAATCCTTTATCCAAATTTAATGAAACATAGGCTAAAACTCATAGAATTAAAATACTGAAAAAGAATTAAGAGTCAAAAAAGAATAAGAGATCACGAGCTTGATAACGGAGTTTGCTCAATTTGAGCTACGTCTCCGGTTCTGCTTCTCAATGTTGGACTGCTTTATTGATATCGCCAAGCTTCAAAAGCCTTCTTACAATATCCAAGCTTTAATCACTCACAATCTCTCTCTTTACAATTTTACAATTCTTGGTGTAACAACACCTTGTAATTTCTCTCCTTTAGTAATTCTCCACCTTACCAGGAGCATAAAAACTCTCAAGTGTCTAAATGAAAAACTCACACTCCTACCCTCCTTTTATACATAATTTTGCATATGGGGTTAAAAACCACCATAATAAATAAAATAACTCCCCTCAAACAAATTAACCCCTTTTAAATATTTCGTTCAACCCCTTTTGGCCTTTAATTAGGCTTCATAACAATTTAAGGGGTTAAAATAACCATAAAAGGTTATTTTGTTAATAAATCGGGCTAGAATATGCTTTAAATATGACAGCTCATTAAAAAACAATAACTTTCCCATAAAAAAAATGATTTAATTTGCTTAAGCCCTTAACACCTATTCACGACCTCATTTGGTTTTTTGTTATTTGTTTTTGAATTGTTAAGTTGTTTTTCTTTAAAATGGAGGGTTATTTATGAGTTAACCTTTTTGATTTTTAGGAGATTTGGATCCCACCAAATCTAGTTGGGATCCCACAAAATCCAATCCCACCAAATGGATTTTGTGGAATAAACTTCCACCATGCTTCAAAAATAAAGCATGGTGTACGTGAATTTTGTGAGATTTTTTCCACATCATCTGCAATTTCCATGTCACCATCCAGTCAACTGCCACGTCACATGCTGACATCATCATTTTGACTAAAACTTTGACTTGGTGTAACTTTTGCATACAGACTCTGTTTTTGACGAAACAAACACCATTGGAAAGGTCTTGACAAGCTCTTTGCGATGATGCTGATTTTGACCACTTTTGTGACAATCAATTTTTTGCCCTTTTTTTTTTCTCTCTAGCCCCCTAGTTCGCCACTTTGACCAATCTTTGACTGAGCATAACTCTTGCCTACGACCTCCTTTTGACATGATTCTAGTTGTGTCGGGATTGTGTCGGCGAGCTCTACACAATGATGCTATTTCTGAGATATTATGAGACTATGAGATTTTTTGAGGTTTTCTAGATCCACCTAGATCAAAAAATCATGCAAATAACTACCCACTTTTGCTTTTGTAATAACTACTCTCTAATTCAATTCTTTTCAAAAATCATGCAAATGGTAGAAATAACCAAAGCATAATATGTATGCATTGGTCCAGATGACCAAACTGTAAATTGGCTCTGTAACTCAACTTAACGTAATCCCTTTCTTGAAACATTAATAATAATTCATGCAGCTAGGGAATGAATTATTTGTTAACTTAAGATAAACATCACAGTTTTTTGTTTTTGTATTGAATAAAAAAGTATTTTAGTCATCAATTTTCAAACTCACAAATCGATTAAAGGTAATGAGTGCATATCCTCCATTTGTGAGTGTTCTAAGTTTCTACATTTTATAAAATCTTGAATGGTGAGTTAATGAACAATTTTTGGTTATTATGCTATTATTGTAGCTTGTAGGAAAAAATTAGAGTAACAATGTTAACAATTGAAAAAATACTCTTTTAACTAACGAATGAACTAAAAATTATAAGATTGAATGTGAATATGAAGATATCCACTCAAAGTAGATATGGTCGACAATGGTAAAATAACACTCTACACATTAGAATGGGATGATATCATTTCACATGCATTAGTGCATGGAGGGAAGCTACAACTAATGACACTTGGTGGTCATTTCCTATAGGCCCCTATTCCATCAATCTTCCTAGTTGCCAATTTATGCAATTCATAATTGAAAAAAAATGGAGCCCTACATCATTTTGACAATATAAGCTAAGATAAATGGTATTTATGGGAAGAATCACAAACATTAGGATGATAAACAACTTCTTCTTTCAAGGTAGCAACATTTAAGACACCACCATGGAGGTTCTAGGATGGGGCATCATGGAGGCAGTAGTCCAACATTAAGTAAACTCTAACATATCATCCACTTTTTATGTTAAAGATCTTTATGCTTAACTAGATATACGAAGTTAACCATGGTGTTGGGGAGATCTTATATATGGGGAAATCACTGGGGAAAATACGCTCATCAACTAATATTTTGGAGCTATACACCATTCTAACTCTTTCACCTAACATGGCTAAGGCTGAGAAAGCCATAAAATTTATGTAGAGGCACACTGGCTAGGTCAAGTGCTCCAATTGAACATATAGTTCACAAGTCATCAAGATGTACAAAGATGAGCAACCCATTGGGGCATGGCCATAATTTTACATAAAATCTACTGCTTACTCTATGTTATGGAAAAATTGATAACTAAAATCACACACTCAAAATTTTAAATTCAACAGAACATACTTGTCTGGGGAAGGAATTCATAACTTCCTCGTTACACAACCTTGTTTCAATGGTAGAGTGTAAGCTATGCTTGTGTGTATTGAGATGGAGAATTCCTTGTTGACATGCCAAAAATGGATGAATATGTTTACATTTAAATGCAATTTTGCCTGCTTATTAGCCAGATGATGAAGTAGGTATGTAAGGAAATCATAACTTCCTTGTTACACAACCTTGTTTCAATGGTAAAGTGTAAGCTATGCTTGTGTGTATTGAGATGGAGAATGCCTTGCTAATATGCCAAAAATGGATGAATATGTTTACATTTAAATGCAATTTTTCCTGCTTATTAGCCAAATGATGAAGTAGATATGGTCTACAATGGTAACTATGTTGGCTTGATCATTTGCTGAACATAATTACACTTGTTAAAAAATAATCATTAAAGGTTGAGGATAAACAAAAGCTCTAGATAAGGTTGGTAATACACATTGCTATGTAAGAAGATGATTGTGCCACATTGCTTTTATATTGGGTAATGGTTTGGTATTATGTGAATGGTCACGAGTATGTTTTTTACTGTTATGGATGTGAGTGTATGGTTTTTGGGTCTTAATAATATTTTATTTTTAGAAAATTTTATTTTTTGATGATTAACGACTCCGATTGATATTTGGAGATCATGATTTAAGGTTATGTTTTTATGTGCATGCATGTATTCCATTGTAGACATCTCTCAACACAATAATATGGAAACAAATTAAATTGATTTGATTGCATATTGAGCCACTTAGGGATCAAACCTAATTCAATAGTATGAGATTATAATACTATGAGGTAGGAGGATCTAGAGATTATAATACTATGAGGTAGGAGGATCTAATATGTCAAAACTACTTAGGGATCAAACCTAATTCAATTTTACCTTTGGTGTATTTAAGCCTTGGTGGATGGGATAATCAAGGAACATACCATCATCCTTACCAATTATACTCAACTAATTGAGTTACAACACTTTGATTTATCTTTTATTTTTTAAAAATATTAGAATTGCTCTAGCTAGGAATTATACGGTTGAATTTTTGTTAAACCAATGGTGCTAAATCTTTACTATTAAAATAAAAAATAAAACAATCATTGAAGTGCAACTAAGTTTTTACTAAATATGTCAAAGGTGCTTATCAAATTTGAAGGTGCATTGTCCTATTCGTGGAATGTTCTTGGTTTTGTGTTTAGCAAATTTCATGGTGCATTGTTTATTCATGGAGTGTTCTTCTTGGTTTCACATGTTCTAGCAATAACTCATGCTCTTTTATCTTTTAATTTTTCCCCTACAAGTGTATCCATTGTCACTCTTTGCAAGTTAACCCAAAAATGACTTTAATTAATTTTATTTAATATTTAATTAAATATTTCCAAAATTCCTTGAATTAGTTAAATAATTTGATTATTTAATTAATTAGCATCCCTCTATAATTGATTAAATTATATTTAAATAATTATTTCTATATTTTCTTCTAAAGGTTAATTATTTTAATTTAACCTTAGCCACATTCATAAAATTCTTCCAAAACCCATTAATTAATTAATTAATTAAACCACCGTTTTATCTCCATTATCTTTTTTTATGTTTTAAACTTCTAAAACCCAAATTTTCCATCACCTACCATGTATCATTCCTTTATACTGTTGGAAATTGGAAGGTTGTCATTGATGTCAACAATGGAAATTGGAAGATTGCCATTGATGTACATTATTTGTATAGTTTAG
>VDFB02362648.1:0-22288 GCA_007258455.2 Sequoia sempervirens | reverse complement strand
TTTTGCCACTTCTTTTTCCAATCTCGCCTTGACGGTTGAGACGGAATTATCTAGTTCTTCCACTTCCTGACCCTTTGTAGTTGGGCCAAGATCTATGGTGGTTATGGCGTACTCCTGAGGAGTGATCTCATCCTGTGGCTTGTCCATTGTTGGTATTGCGATGTGTATGGAACGACTGCCTGCCTCGTCCCGCTGAATGGTGGAAAACTTTTTGGCCGGCTTCTTAATTGCAACCCGTTCCAGTCTTGCCAAGAAGTTCGCAGTATCATCCTCCTCTTGGCCTTCTTCTGGCGCCTGGATCTTCATCCTTTCTATCAGCCAATCTGGAATGGTAGACTGCTCAATTCCATCTTCTACCTGAACATCCTCCTCATTTGGAACATCTACAACTTCTTTGAGAGCGGAAATCATTCCCTCTTCGAAGTCATTATGTCGGACTTCCATCTCATTATCTGAACCTAATATTTCTGTGCCCATAGGTGATGAGGGCTCCTCGTCATCCAGCTGAATAGGTTCATTGTTCTCCTGAACTGTAGGAGGTATGATTATTTCAACCAAGGATTCATCGATGGTGGCCATCAGCTTGTCAATATTCCAGGATGCTGCAGAACGAGATCGTTCTCCCTTCTGTCTTTTCTGAACAGGCTCCACACTTGGAACTACCTCCTTCCTTTTCTCTCCAATCTCAACCAAATCCTTATGGGATGCACCAGCATTGGAGGAATACGATTTTGTCTCGCTCAGTAAATCATACGTGAGCGTTATTCTCTTTTGTCTCATCTCCTGGACATGATGGTCAACCCACCACTGAGAGTATTTGGTCACTGGTCGCATCAAGGTTGCTAAATCTAAGTGCTCAGGTTCTGACCACCTTATGGGAGGAAGAGGTCGGCTTTCCTCGAAGCGCGGCTGGATGTAGTTCCCATCGTCCTCCAACTGATCAGGCACCCGACAAAGTTCAATTGCCCTCATGAAGTCAACTGGCATTCTTGACCATAATCTCCTTCTAACCTCATATTCATCAGCAGCGTTTGCCCAGAAGTCCTCCAGTTCCACCCTGTGCTTGTACCTTCTCCCATCCACTACCCAGATGTGATGATGTGGGTCAAAATTGGCCCTGGACTTGTAGGCCGTGAACGGGTACCACTGGATCTCTCACCTGGTGCTCTCAGCTGCTTGCGCTAACGGACAAGATTCTAACATATTCTCGATGAAAAATGGGAATGTAACAGATGCCTTCTTGGTTGGCCTCTTGATGCTTTGATATTCCTCTAGCTACCTTAGGACTTCAAGTAGGATCATCTGATTTGTTGGATAGATGGGCAACTTATAGGGATTTCCAGTAAATCCCTGGATCCTGACATATGTGAATTTTGGAAACTGGATGAACCAGGATCCGTATTTACTGATCAAACTTTTCGACTCATGACTCAGCCTTTGATGCACCCCTCCTTGAAGTACTCTGGTAATATGCATTAAGAATGCATCATGCACCCTTCTGAAATGGGACTTCTCCTTCAGCTGGAGTTGTGGGTAGCAGTCATAAGGTCTGAGTTCGTTTTCTCCGCTGCCAACTTTGCCCTTGCAAGTTAATCCTGAGTATTTATATGATCTGGCCAATAAGTAGACAATATACGAGCTCATGTGAAAAGACTTAGTCTCTTCCAAATTGATCAATTGCTCGTGAAGATTGTTACTTATCATTCGAGACCAATTGAACATTTTTACGCCAAAAGTGATTTCATCTATGAAGTAGTACATCCAGCTCTCGAAAAATGCACCTTGAGGGTTGCCAGCTATTCTATTCAGCATCAAAATGATGTCCCCATAGTCCTCTTTGAAGTCCGTCCGACGTGGTCTCTTAGGCATCTTCTTTATTGACGGTTTAGGCTTGTCCATCCATGCCTTGTTAACAGTTGTGGCGCATAAGTCTGGCTGACTGTCGTACAAATGCTTAGCTTCCTCCTTGGTCTTATAGACAGTTCGAGAATGTGCTGGGATGCCGAAAGTTTCTTAGATTGCCACCTCGCCCAAGTGTGCCAAAATTTTGCCGTCAGGTGCAATAATCTGCCTCTTCTGAGCATCATAGTGGATAGCACATTCCACCATCAATTTTGTACAATCCAATGCAGGCGGGAATCCAGTTGCCTGAAAAATCCCATTTCTCACCATCTGCCTGGCTATTGGTGTCAGAAGTCCGTTTTGTCCATACATTCTTTTTTTGAACTCTTCGAAGTCGACATGTCCCAGATCGGTGTCTGCAACATTTTTCCACTTAGAATTTATCTTGGACTCTCGCTGGGCAACTTTGCTGGCGAACTTCATGGCTGCCTTCTTTGATGATTCGCCTACCGTGGTCATCAACTTGCAGACAAAAATACTAACATTAATATGTAGACCCTTTTAAAATAATTTATTCTTATGCCTTGGGTTCAAAAATTTCACTTTCAGCTTATTAAATAATTAAATTTCTGCAAAAAAGCAAGCTGAAAGTAAATGGGTGAAGTTGAAATTTTAGCCAGAACATATCCAACATGAAAGAGACAGAAGAAGAAAGGCGAACTTATTTAATTGCACTTCAAACCTTAGTAAAAGACTTCTGGCTTCAAATCAGATTTAGACTTCGAGAAATAAATCAAAAAGCAAGTGATGAAGTGTGCCCCTTTTGCACAGAAGAATTCGACTTTCAACAGTTAAATCTTTTCCTTTCCTGAGAAAATTCTTCTTCAGCATAAAATTTCTTCTTCCTCTGGGAGATTCGATCTTGCCTGCTGAATAATTGACTGCCTTAGAATTTCGAGAGAGATTAAATTTCTCTTCAGCTGTGTTTGTGAAAAATGAGTTGCTGAAACTCATTATAATGCTGAAGATCTTGATTTGTTTTAGCAACTGCCTTCTTCTCTCTCAATCTCGATTTGTCTTCTCTTGTTCAAAACAGGCAAGTTTCCTTTATTTTTTGAAAAGAATCTGTGTCGATCTTATCTAGGAAAATCTCTTTGATTTTCAAAAATTCGATTTCTGCTTGAAATGTTTATCTTTAATTTTCAAAATTTTGAAAATAAACATTAAATGACTAATTAAATTCGATTTTCCAAGCTTTTAAATCACTGGCGAATTTAATTTTTCCCATTGGATCTCGTCTTTGCCTGGCACAATTTGTCTTCTTCCAATACACGTCTGGCGAATTTAATTTTGTCCAAAACTTTTAAATTTTTGAGTAGTTGAAAATAAATTATTAAAATATTAAAATATTTTAATTTATTCCAACCCGTTCGTTTTGGACCCATGGCTATTTCGATTTTCTCTTCGTTTTCTCTGGCTAAAAGTTTATTTTCCAATTTTATTCTCAATTTCGTCTAGCCAAGTCAAAATTTAAGCCATTCCGTCGACAATTGTTATGCCAGATCCTTATTTTTCCCTGCCATGGCGAATTTTTAATTGCACTGAGCTTATTTTCTTCTACCAAAGTCGATTTTTTCCTCGCTCAGACGAATTTCTCTAGGCAAAGTCTTTGTCTGGATGTCTTTCTTAGGCAAATTTCCTTGACGCTTGACAAATTTTATCCCTTCTGGCTAAGGGTGATCTTTCCTTTCTCTTTGCCTTGTGCATTTTTCTCTGTGTACTTGGCCAAATTTATCAAATTTTGTCTAGACATCCAAACTTTAGGCGAATTTTAATTTTCTCTTCTCTCTTCATGCTAGGCACATTTCATTTTTTTCTTTGCCATAGCCTAGGCGGACTTCCTTAAGTCTCCTCCACCTTTCATCAAGACATGGCGGACTTTCCACTAGGCTTGCCTTTCATTCTTGGCCAAAATTCTCACTTCTCCTCTTGAAAATGTTAAAATACTTGGTCAAAATTCCAATTTTCCACCTTTTAAGCCTCTAAACTTAGGCAAATTTTCGGATTTCTTCTTTTAGGCACCAAACACTTAGTGAAATCTTTAAATTTTCTCCTTCCACATGCCTAGGCGGACTTCATAAGCATCTTGGACAAGTGAGGGCGGACTTCAAAGGGTCTTGGACACTCCCCCTTGAGGCTGGTGGACTTCAAAGGGTCTTGGACACTCCCCCTTGAGGCTGGCGGACTTCAAAGTGTTTGGCCAAGTCCCACTTTTTAAGGGCGGACTTTAGATAGTCTTTGCCAAGTCTAGGCGGACTTTGGAAGGTCTTGGACATTTTTCCCTCAAGGCTGGCGGGCTTTAAAGAAGTCTAGACATTTCTCTCTTGTGGTAGGGCGGACTTTGGATAGTCCATGCCATCCTTCCCTTAGGTATGGCAGACTTTGCAAGCTTCCAGACATTCTTTCCTTTACTGTTGGGCGGACTTTAGATAGTCTTTGCCATTCTCTTCCCGTCCCACATTTTAAGGACCAGCTTCTTTACCTTGAAAATGGCAAATTCTTCAGACTTAGCCAGAATTTTCATGAATTTCATACTCTTTTGGGTGATTTTTCTGTGATTTTTGCTCAGATCTGACTGATTTTTGGACTAATTTTTCTAGATTCTTCATGCTTTTCAGTTGATTTTCTCAGATTTTTGACATGCTTTTTCTGATTTTTCACTTGATTTTTCGATTTTTTGGTTGATTTTTCGGATCTAAAGAGGGAAAGTTGACTCGTTCACCAGAGTTGACTTTCTAAAAATAGAAATTTCTAAAAATAGAAAAAGCAAAATCCCTAAAAAATAGGGAACCCCGTTTGGTCCAAAAATGCCAAAAATGAAAAAACGAAAAAGCAAAAAAGCAGATTCCCTAAAAAATAGGAAGTGTCAGAATTGGCCGAAAGCACAAGCGATCCTCGTCTCTCGGGCCTTCTGAGCACTTCCATGACATTTATGCAGTGATTCAAGCATGGACTATTGACTTGGCTCAGATGACTCTTAGAAAACTGACTTGAAACTCTGAACAAGGTGACCTCATGAAACCGTTGCAAGGAGACAAAACCCTAAAAACTAGCAGACTACTGGGGGTCCCCATTTGCGATGGGGCGATGTGTGAAAAGGTCACAACAGGACTCACCCACGATTGTGTAGCCATGTGTCCACAAGGGGGCTAGCCTACACTAGTACTTTGGTAGGACGAAAACCTCGCTCTTAACACCAGTGGGAGCCATTCACCATCAATCTAGGCTTTTGGCATAGTGGTTGCCTTGCGACTGTCATATCCCTCCCTCATTGAGGTCAGCCTCCCTCATTGAGGTCAGCCTCCCAACGCTTTTTAATAAAGGTGTTTATTAACACAACTTAATTATAATTAATCAATAAATATTAAATATTTAATATAAAATAATAATAATAAATACATAAAAAAAATATATATATATTTAATTTGATTTTGGGCACCAATAATTGCACCCTAGGACCCAATTTCAAAACAGGCATTTAGGTGGCATTGCTATTTCATTTTTGGCATCTCATTTTGGGCAAATCTTGGGGAGCAATTCAGAATTTACACTTTGCATTGCTTGGGACGAAACCCACAAGCCAGTGACAATTGGTAGGATGAAAACCTTGCCACTGTTGTGTTTTCTGAGCAAATCCAGTTGGGGTTTGCATCTGGGCTGACATTCATGAGTTTTTTCTCCATCTATAGGTGGCAAACCTATTCGGAAGGGAATTTGGAATTTGATTAGGTCAACACCTACCCTCATCTGATTGGTGGCTACCTCTAGGGTTGGTGGGATGCCAACCAGTACCCTCGAGGGACTTGCAATCAGCTACAAACCTGCAAACCAGCAACAAAAATCACTAGCAACAAGTCAGATTTAGGTTGGATTATCTTTGCTAGCCTGCAGATATTCTCTAGGCATGCCATAGGCATAGACCTCAGCATATCCGATCTAGAGTCCCTGTTGCATGTCATCAGTGCCTTTATAGTGAGCAAATGGAAGGATTGAACCACCAATCATTGATTTCATTCATCTGGGTGGCTACCATCATCAAATCTAGGGTTTTCCGACCCTTTGCACTCAACTAGACAAATAAATATTAGATCTAGGGTTTTTTTTCCATACTCAGAAAAAGATCAACTGCAAACCCTAAACCCTAACTTACAGCAGAAGAAAACCTATATCTTGATCCTAGCTGTTCCAGGGGTCTGTTAAAGGGGTCATAACCCAATAATTTCTGAACTCTACAGATCTACAGTTTTTAATGCAGTACTATGGGTTATCAATTTTTAATATTGATTAGCTAAAAATAAATAAAAATTTAAGTTGGTTTCACTGCAATTTGAGTTCTTTTCAATTGTTTTACACTTATTCTCTAGCTATGTGAAAACTCAGGAAAAGAATATCCTGTCATCTATAGTTGATTTGTATATTTAAAAAAACCAGGAAACTTTTTAATTAGTGTCCTATCAATCCTAGGACATTACATTAGTATTGGAGCAAGATCCTGCCAGCTTACAGGGTAAATCAGTCGTGGAAGGGTTCTTTAGGTTTCTCAAAAATGGAAGAAATAAAGAATATTTTCAAGAGACAATGTTGCAAATACAAAGGAGCCAAGTTAGAATGATCAAGTCAATGGAACAATTCAAAAGTAGCATGCAAAGTCAAGTTCTAGCTAGAATATCATGAAATGAAAATAGACATGAGTTGAAGAAGAAAAAGGAAGAATTTGGATCTCATTTGGAATTGGGAGCGTATAGGGAAGAATATACATGATTAAGGCAAGACATTTGAAATGTAATACCTTTCAAAGAGTTTGTGGATCTCGAGATAGAAGGGTTGTGGATAACAAGGAAGGAAATGACATAATCAAACCACAGGACATTGAAACTCGACCAATCTTTATACTGAAACCCAAGGAGTCCATCACACAAAATGAAGATGAGGATACCTCAACGACAGAAGGTATTAAGGACCAAGATCAACAAAGCATCCACCCTCACGAAGAACTGGTGTTGTGTGTTGAAGATGTGTCAATAATTGCAGATGATGTCCAATAAACATCCACCCAATTTTCAAGTATGGAAGTAATTGAACCATGCAATGATGTTTTGCAATGTATGGAAATGATTGGACCATGTGATGATGATTTGACAGATATTAGTAATGCTATTGTTATGAATGATTCAACTAAGATTATCCCCCATGTGGAGGAATTGCAAGTTTGTCATGAAAACCACAAGATTGGAGAGATGAAGGTTATACCCTATAGATTGGGGCATAAGGGCCCCTTTCTTCAAGTCCAAGGACATTCACATTTAATGGTGTGGGATCCAAGTGATATTTTAAGATGTGTAAAGGGTAAAGTTTGTAACAATTTCCATACCACTGTTGCTAATAATTTCATCATCCCAATACAACCAGATAAGAGGAAAATTCAAATTATGGATGAACAATAAGGGAAAAAAGATTAATGATATTAGAGTTGTTGTTGCTACCTGCACAAGTGGGCATGGAGGCTTGAGAAAATTATTAATTCATGTAGATATATCATGTGTGGACCTTGCTGCTATTGGTCTTTGTCGTCCAAGTCTAAGAGTTTTAAGGCCTTGGGATTGCCCATTTATCAAAGTTAAGGGTTTGGCTGCAATGGCAAAAGTTTGCAGATTTCTGGAAAAATCATGGGCAATGCAACAAGACCATGCCGATTTTTTTTTTGAATGCAAAGATTGCACCCACAAATCAGTTTCCCAACAACATTAGTGCATGCCAATTTGGCTTATTCGACAGCATATAACTTATATGCTCATTAAATTGCAGTTCCACATACAAGTTGGTGTTATCAAACCTCAATGGAATCTTTTACAATTACATGTTGAAGCATCCAAGGATTTTGCTGCACCCACAAAATATCACCTTCTTCTATCAACAGTCAGGGAAGTTGTCAGCCTCTCTGGATTGGTCAACTCAAAACATTTTGAGCCAGAAATAAAAAATTTACATTTTGTGGTTGTGGAGAATCCAGATGCAACGAGAGATACTGTTGTAGTCCCTCATATATCAAATCCACATAGAAGCCTTGTACCAGTCACAATTATTGCCATGTGTATGGTTGATGTCGCCAATTAGAAAAATATAGCTAGAGTCAAGCTTGCACAATGTGTTTGGGACAAGTTGGGCAATCCTGTTAGTGAAGAGGTGAATGGTTGTGAGCAAGAAATGGATGGACATATACAAGGATGTGGTAAAAAAGAAAGAAATGGAAAGTATATTTTTAGAACAAGACAATGGAGATTGTGAACATGGAGGGTGGTTTGGTGTACATAGTCGATCTAGTAGAGGTCTCTTGAATAGGCCATATAAAAGCTTCACAGAAGATAGAGCAATGATTGAGAATAAGAACATTAAGCCTATAACCAATTGCAAGGGATATAGAGGGCTATGGGAGGACGTCTCTAAAAGATATATGCATGCAAATGCAACTAGCTCAATGGGAAACAGACAACAAGGTTACAAGCAAGCCAAACATCCACTAACATAATTAATAGACAAGGATCATTTGCAACAGGTTTCCCATTCCTTGGTCTACTCATTAACAAAGATAAAGACGAGTAGTCCATTATTTGTGATGTGTTGCATAAAAGACATCCCCCTCAAGTTTACCTCCTATATAGATGATAAATGGGTTCTAGTTGAGGAATTTCTTAGCAATATGGGAGGGTCTTTGCTTAAAGATGTATACTATAGCTATGAGACAGCATCTATAGTTTCCTATTTTCATTTGCGGCCATATTATGATGCAATTCATGATTGGTTGTCAAGGGAAGTGCTTGACCAACTAGTCGCTAGCATTGTAAACTTGAAACAAGGAAATAGATCTCATAAAGGTGTTGTTCAAACAAGTAAGGGAATATGCTACTAAAATTTCTTATTTGCAACCCTTTCTCAATTTTGGAAATGAATATATGCTAGAAGACACCCCTAAAAATCAACATCATGATAACATGGAACATCAACATTAGGATGACTAGGAATATCTTGTTTCATTAGGGAGAAAGTTGTTATAGCATACTACACATGAACAAAAACCAAACTCTCCGTCGAGCACTAACTTTATTGAGTATTGGGTTCCAATTGAGTGGGGCCAATATACAAATGGAGCAGCATTGTTGGTTTCCTCTATACTCAATGTTGAAGAAACATGACCTTGAAGCTCTTGGAGTCATCATTCTTCCATTAAAAAGGTGTTCCATTCATCCTTACCATGGGTCTAGAACTACCACAGTTGACCAAGCTTATGGAGCTATGACCTATGGTGGGACGGTGCATGAATTAACTGCCAAAGTGGGTGAATATGCACATGGCACAATTGGTCCACTGGGTGCAACTCATTTAGAGCCAGTTAGCGATTTGGTGAGTATTTTGCAAGAAGTAAAATACACAACATCAACAAGCCCAACCTTGATACAAACAGTAACAAAGAAAGGTCAAGGTCAATTGGAAATTCAAAATCAAGCAACTAAACACCAAGATTTAGCTCCCACAAAGCGACGGACAAGGGAGTTTCCTCCTTGCATATATACAACTTATTCTATTCAAGCCTCAATTTCCAAAAGTTACAAAGAGGATATAATTACCAAATTGCTTTCCCAAAAGGTAATCAAGCTACATGGGTTGCATGAAAAAATGGATAGTGTGGATAAATATTTTATAGTGTTTTTTGGCAGAATTGCTTCATTTGATAAAATATTACACATTGGGTTACATCACCAAGAGCACATTGTTATGGGTTTAAGGCAAAAGTGATTGGATGCCACTATCTAACATTCAAGAAATATATATGTTGGCATCTGCAGAAAAATCTAGCCCTCAATGGCATCAAAATGATCACATCTATTTTGTACATTAGTTTATTAGTCAATCTCATGATGATGGGAAAACATATAAAAACGATGACTCTAATGGTGACTTGAGGGCTGCAAATAACAATGATAATTTCCGTAAATGGAAAGAGAAAGTGAGGCAAGCAAAGGCAAAAACAAAGGCTTTGATGTCTCACTCAATAGAGCAAGCAAATGTCGATGCACAAGCCTATGCTAGAAAAGTAGATACATGCAATCCTAGTGAAAGGCCTTGCACTCCACCAGATGGAGAAGAGGAGTTCAAAGATGGTTTATTTGTTACAATGCCCAAGATCGATGAGCATGAATCCATGTTATGTAGTCTTGGCATGAAGTGGATAGAGTTTATGGAGTTGTCATTGCTCGAGGACAAGCATATTTGGGATGGGAGGATGGTCATGTTCCTCCCTCATTGAGGTGGGCCTCCCAACGCTGTTTAATAAAGGTGTTTATTAATACCACTTAATTATAATTAATCAATAAATATTTAATATAAAATAATGATAATAAATATAAAAAATTAAATTAAATATTTAATTTGATTTTGGGTGCCGAAAATTGGGCCCTAAGACCTAATTTCAAAACAAGTATTTAGGTGGTGTTGCTATTTCATTTTTGGCATCTCATTTTGGGTGAATTTTGGGGAGCAATTCAAGATTTGCACTTTGCACTGCTTGGGACGTGTTGTGACCTTTTCACACATCGCCCCATCACTGATGGGGACCCCCAGTTGCCTGCTAGTTTTTAGGGTTCTGTCTCCTTGCAACGGTTACGAGAGATCACTTCGTTAAGAGTTTCAGGTCAGTTTGTCGAGAGTCACCAGAGCCGAGTCAGTAATTCATGCTTGAATCAGGGCGTAGACATCATGGAAGCACTCAGAAGGCCCAAGAGACGAAGATCGACTGTAAATTCGGCCAATTCTGAGACTTCCTATTTTTTAGGAAAAGTTGCTTTTTCGATTTTTCATTTTGGGCATTTTTGGACCAAACAAGGTTCCCTATTTTTTAGGGTTGCTTTTTCTATTTTTAGAAAGTTTCTATTTTGGAAAGTTTCTATTTTTAGGAGGGTCCCGAGTTCTGAAAACGCACTCAGAAGTTCGAAAAACTCAATATAACTCTCAGAAAATCAAAATGAAAAAAATTGAAAATTTTTGAAAAATTTGCAAAAAAAGTTCAAAAAGCATGAAAATCAGGCCAAAAAACGTTCAAAAATCTGGAAAAACCAGTCAAAACCAGTTCAAGATCAATCAGATCTGAAGATGAAATCATGAAAATCAGTTCTAAAATGGTGAAATCTGTGAAAAATCTGCTCAAGTCTGGAAAATTCGCCATGAAAGAAGGATGAAGAAAGGTATGTGAAGGCCCAAAAGGTCTTGAGATACGCCCAGCACTTGGGAATCATATCCCTGCATCTTGAGGCAATGTCCAAGGAAGCTCTGAAGTCCGCCATGCATAAAGGTGGGACATCCTAAGACTGCCCAAAGTCCGCCATCCTTGTCCATGCAAGCTTTGAAGTCCGCCATGTGCTTGAGGGAAGTGCCAAAGGGTCTTAAAGTCCGCCTTTGATGTCCATGCATCCTTGAAGTCCGCCTTTGATGTCCTTGCATGCTCTAAAGTCCGCCATCTGCCAAGGGGGATATCCTATAAGCCTTCAAAGTCCGCCCTTGCATCATGTAGCACGTCCTAAAGACCTTCAAAGTCCGCCCTTGCATCTTGAAGACATCCTTATCCCTTCCAAAGTCCGCCCTTGCATCTTGAAGACATCCTTATCCCTTCCAAAGTCCGCCCAGCACATAAAATGCACATCCAAAAAGGTCTCAAAGCCCGCCATATGCTTGGAAACTCGTCCAAAATACTAATGAAGTCCGCCCTTGAAAGGTGGGACTTGGCTAAAGGCTATTGAAAGTCCGCCTAGGCATGAAAGTAAGGAAAAATCAACATATTTGCTAAGTGTTGGCGCCCAGCTAGGGAGAATTTTGAAATCTGGTTAAGTATGAGGGCCTAAAAGGGTAGAAAATCCTTTCCAAAGGGATAAAATGATGAGAATAAGTGCTAAGAAGTTGAGGAAATCCACCCTAGAAAAGAGGGGCGTCCAAAAAAGTTCATCCTAAAGACTTACAAAGTCCGCCACATGCTTGGAGGAGCTAGCAAAGTGTCAAGGACATCCATAATCTTCGTCCAAGATGTCAAGGAAATCCGCCCAAGATGATAAGATGGTAAGATAATAAGAATTTTGGCTAAGTGTTAATGCCAAGTCTAAGAAGAGGTTCGAATATTTGCCTAAGTACAGAGGCTAAAAGGATGAAAAATGAAGACGTTGGCCAAGTATTGTGACACTTTCGAGAGGACAAATGCCAAGATTGAAAGGACATGTGCTAAAGATTATCAGGATATGGCAAAGAATAAAACGGAATGTGCCTAGCACGATGAGGAAAAGAGATAAAATTTGCCTAAGTACAGAGGCTAAAAGGATGAAAAATGAAGACGTTGGCCAAGTATTGTGACACTTTCAAGAGGACAAATGCCAAGATTGAAAGGACATGTGCTAAAGATTATCAGGATATGGCAAAGAATAAAACGGAATGTGCCTAGCACGATGAGGAAAAGAGATAAAATTTGCCTAAGTATGGAGAAAATGTCGAGAAATTGTCAACTTTGACCCAAGAAAAATGCGCAAGGCAGGGAGAAAGGAAGGGTCGTCCTTGGCCAAAGGGAGGAAGAATATGTCAGACATCAAGGAAATTCGCCTAACGAAGACATTCGGACAAGGATTTTTCCTAGAAAAATTCGACTGAGCAAGGAAGTATTTGACTTTGACAGAGCAAAATGAGCTTAAAATCTCGCCTCGGCAAAGAAAAATAGGGATCTGGCAATAAAATTCTCGACGGAATGGCTTAAGATTTGGTTTGGCTAGACAAAATTAAGGACGAGATCGGAAAATAAACTCTCAGCCAAGAAAGATGGAAGGAAGATCGAGATAGCCATGGGTCCAAGACGAACGGGTTGGAATTAATTGAAATATTTTAATATTTTAATATTAATTTTCAACTATTTGGAAACTTAAAATACCTTGGACAAAATCAAAATTGCCAGACACGAATCGGACGAAAATAAAGCACGCCAGGCGGAGATGAAATCCGACAAAAAAGAAAATTAAATTCACCATGAATTTAATTAAATTATTTAATGTTTCATTTAAAAGTCGAAAAATCAAAAAAATCAACATTAAAAAATCGAATTTTTGAAGATCAGTAAGATTTGTCCGGATAAGTTCGAGACTGATCCTTGTCGGAAGATAAAAGGAAAGTTGCCTGTTTGGAAAATAAAAACAAATCGAGATCGAGAAAGATTACGGCAGTTGCTAAATCGAATTCAATCTCTCAGCATTATAATGAGTTTCAGCAACTCATTTTTTTTCACACACAGCTGAAGAGAAATTTATTCTTTCTCGAAATTGTCAGGCAATTAATTCGTCCATAAGCAAAGTCGAATTTTCCCAGAGGGAAAAGTAGTGTTATGCTGAGGAATTTTTCGCAGGAAAAGAAGAGGAGAATTATTCAAAGCTGAAATCTTCTTGAAGAGGGGCGCACTTTTCAAAAAACTCAGATTTTTAAATCTGATTTGCATTTAACGCTCCTTCACTGAGGTTTGGTAATTGGTCAATTAAATTTGCTATCTTTTCATGTACTGTCATCTTGACGAAGCTCTGGCAAAATTTTCAATTCCATTCAAGTCACTTTCAACTTGCTTTTTCGCAGCAAATTAATTATGTGAACAGCTGAAAGTCAAATTCTCAAATCCAAGGCACGAGGTTTTAATAATTTTAAAAGTCTTTTTATTAATGTTAATATTATGACTGCAGGTTGACGGACACGGCAGGAGTATTATCCAGGAAGCTGAAAATGAAGTTCGCCAACAAGGGTGCTCAGAAGGAGACTAAGGTCATCTCAAAGTGGAAGAATGTCATGGACACTGACCTCGGACATGTGGATTTTGACGAATTCAAGCAAAGAGTATACGGTCAGAAGGGACTTCCCACAGCAATAGCCAGACGAATGGTCAGAAACGGGATATTCCAAGCAGCTGGATTCCCTCCGGCAATGGATTGTGCAGAATTAATGGTGGAGTGTGCTCGTCATTATGATGCTCAGAAAAGACAGATTATCGCCCCTGACGGTAGGATCTTGGCACACCTGAACGAAGTTGCAATTCAGGAGACCTTTGGCATCCCTGAACATTCAAGAACGGTCTATAAGACCAAAGAAGAAGCCAAAATGCTATATGACAGCAAGTCAGATTTGTGCGCCACAACAGTCAACAAGGTTTGGATGGACAAGCCAAAGCCGTCAATCAAGAAGTTGCCTAAGAGACCTCGCCGCACGGATTTCAAGGAGGATTTCGGAGATATTGTGCTGATGCTTAACAGAATAGCTGGCAACCCACAAGGCGCCTTCTTTGAGAGCTGGATGTACTATTTCATCGACGAGATCACCTCTGGAGTCAAAATGTTCAACTGGTCACGGATGATAAGTGACAACCTCCATGAGCAACTGATCAACCTTGAAGAGACCAAGTCTTTTCACATGAGTTCATATGTGATATACCTGTTGGCCAGATCATACAAGTATCCAGGATTGATCTGCAAAGGCAAAATTGGCAACGGGGAGAACGAGCTCAAGCCTTACGACTGCTATCCTCAGCTCCAGTTGAAGGAGAAGACTCACTTCAGGAGGGTGCATGATGCATTCCTAATGCATATCACCAGAAAGCTTCAAGGAGGAGTGCACCAAAGGCTGAGCCATGAAGCAAAAAGTCTTATCAGCAAATATGGGTCTTGGTTCATCCAGTTCCCTAAATTCACATATATCAGGATCCAGGGATTTACTGGAAATCCCTATAAATTGCCTATCTATCCGACTAATCGGATGATATTGCTCGAGGTTTTAAGACAATTAGAAGAGTACCAGAATATTCAGAGGCCGACCAAGAAGGCGTCCGTCACATTCCCATTCTTCATCGGGAACATGCTAGAGTACTGTCCATCCGCACAGGCAGCTGAAAGTGCAAGACTAGAGATCCAATGGTATCCTTTCACGGCATACAAGTCCAGGGTCAATTATGACCCACATCATAATATCCGGACAATGGAAGGGAGAAAATATAAGCACAGGATGGAATTGGAGGATTTCTGGGCAAATGCTGCGGATGAATATGAGGTCAGACGGAAGATGTGGTCCAGGATGTCCTTGGATTTCATGAGAACAATTGAGTTCTGTCGAGTGCCTGATCAGCTTCAGGATGATGGAAACCACGTCCAGCCTCGCTTTGAGGAAAGCCGACCTCTCCCTCCAGTGAAATGGTCAGAGCCAGAGCACGCAGACCTAGCCACCCTAATGAGGCCAGTGACGAAATATTCTCAGTGGTGGGTCGATTATCATGTTCAGGAATTAAGACAGAAAGGAGTCACGCTCACATATGATCTGTTGAGCGAATCAGAGTCATATTCCTCTAATGCTGGTGCATCCCATCAGGACTTGGTCAGGATTGGAGAGAAAAGAAAAGAAATAATGCCAAGTGCAGAGCCTGTTTCCAAGAG
The DNA here is from genome assembly GCA_007258455.2 of Sequoia sempervirens. NCBI lineage: Eukaryota > Viridiplantae > Streptophyta > Pinopsida > Cupressales > Cupressaceae > Sequoia > Sequoia sempervirens. The sequence continues at coordinate 6,905 of VDFB02362648.1, read as the reverse complement.
GCATAAAGGAGAACCTTCTCGGTCAGCAGCATCCAGGAACATTGACCAGTTTGTGGCCAATATAGACGACTCCTTGGTCGAGATGCTCGAACCTCTTGCGGCTCAGGAAGTAAATGATGAGCCTATTCAACTAGATGATGAAGAGCCTGCGTCACCAACAGGCACAGAGATTTTAGGTTCAGACAATGACATAGAAGCCCGGGACAATGACTTAGAGGAAGGAATGATTTCCGCCCTCAGAGGGATAGTGGATGCTCCGAATGAGGAGGAAGTTCAAATAGAGGATGGCATTGAACAATCGACCATTCCAGACTGGCTGTTGGAAAGGATGAAGATCCAGGTGCCTGCTGAGGCTCAACAAGAAGAAGAAGATGATACTGCCGATTTCTTGGCAAGATTAGAGCAGGTTGCAGTCAAGAAGCCCGCCAAGAAGTTCTCCACCATTCAGAGGAACGAGACAGGCAACCGTTCCGTGCACATTGCAGTGCCTACAGTGGACAAGCCACAGGACGAAATCACTCCACAAGAGTATGCAATAACCACTGTTGACCTTGGTCCGACCTCGAAAGGTCAGGAAGTAGAAGAGTTAGATAATTCCGTCTCGACCATTAAAGCGAGACTGGAAAAGGAAGTGACCAAGAAGAAAGAATATAAAAAGGAGGTCAAACGTCTCAAAGAATATATACAACATTTGACCCAGCCGCTTGATCAGGGCAATGCGACCGTTCCTCCTCTCCTCAATTCATCACAGGAGGTGACTAGGGAAGTCGAGCACGGAATGGTGACGGCCAGGGAAGCACAAGACTGGATGGCAAGTGAAGGCACGGAAGCGGCCTTGTTCATGGAAAAGTTGGCACTGGCCTATGGACGAACTTCTTCATTTCTTTCCAGATTGATGGATATGGCAGAAACATGGGAAGGTGTCCCGGATATGCAGGAAAGGCTTATTCCAAGCCTTAGAATTTTGAAGAGCACTCCGAGGGAGGAGTTAGTTGATAAAAAGGTGATTGCTGCAAGGGCAGCATATGATTTTCATCACTGGTTTTGGGCAGTGACAATACGAGAAGAAGTCTTGGAGAAGGCAAGAGTCGATGGACTTGGAATTGAAGAACAGGTCAGGAAAATCCAGGAGAAGATTTGCATGATAACTACTGATGTGTTCGACCGTGAAGTCATCCGGGAGAATGACATGCAGTTGGAGAGATTGAAGCATAAGGTTCAAGAAACTTTCTTCTCGACCGCTGGACCTTTCTTGAAACAAGACTTTGCGAGAGTGGCAAGACTCTCGTCCATTCGAAAGGATTTTGAGAAACAGGAGGCAGATTGGGAAGGTACTTTTGCTAGATGTGCTGAGAAGTTGGACGGACTTGAATTCCGGATCAGCATGCTGCCGCCTGTCACGATGGACGAGGTCATTGCAGTAGTGTCCAGATTCGCCAAGCACAATGCCACTCAAATGGATAAGGACGCCTCTCCTTGATTATAGCTGGAACTGCCACTTTTCTGATAGTTTTCTGATGGTTAACTCTTGTTATTTTGGGAAACCCTAATTAGGGTTTGGTTGTAATAATCTCGGCCGTTGATCTTGTTTTAAATCTCGGCCCTTCATTTCATTTTTGGAGCTCTATATAAACTAGTGCTCTCTCATTTTCATTTTGTGTGGAGACAGATTATGTATATTGTCGCATTGAGACTATTTTGAATGATAAAAGCTCTTGAGCATGATTTGCCTTGAATCACTTCTTATTGTTGAATAGTAAGCGAGGTTACATATTGCCTTCCGCCATAGATTAGAGTTAAAGTTAGATTAAATAGAATTTGCTTTGAAAAGTTGTTAAATTGAATGAGAGATTGATCGTATTGATTCGATGGTGAAGTGTAGCTCATACTTTTTTCGAATGGATGATTTGCATTCGATTTGTAAAGTTAGCCTGAGCTCTTAAACGTGGAAGCTTAACTTCAACCTCATTCGAGGTGTGAAAATTATTCTCACAAACCCCTTGAAGATTGCACCCACTTTGCGTATGTTGTCCTGCAGGAGGCGAAACAAAGTGTGGTTTATTTCTCTTCACCGAGTCCTTACTGTCTCTTGAGTTCTTAGGCTTAGACTAGATTCTCTGAACCCTATTCTTTTTGCCATTTTTTTGAGATCCACAATTGAAAGTCCTAATTGAGAACCTACAAAGATAAATTTCCTAAGTCCCTAGCTTGTGCAGACTTTCTACGTAAGTCCCCTTGTTTATTACCAGCATTATCACAACGACCATTGAGCTTATCCACACGTCGAGACCCGACTAAAGAAACCTTGGAATCGCCTATGCGGTGGTTTTTCAAGAGAGGATAGAGTGTTTTTGGACATTTTTATTCTGATGTTTGGTGAATGATAAAACATACATCAACAGGACGAAACCCTCAAGCCAATGGCAATTGGTAGGATGAAAACCCTTTCATTTTTCTGTTTTCTAAGCAATCCAATTAGGGTTTGCATTTGGGCTGACATTCACAAGTTATTTCTCCATCTACAGGTGGCGCAGCTATTTGGAAGGGAGATTGGAGCTTGATCAGGGCAGCACCTACCCTCATCTTACTGGGGGCTACCTTTAGGGTTGTTGGGCGGCCAATTAGTACCCTCCAAGGACTTGCATCAGCTATAGACCTGCAAACCAACAACAAAAATGACCAACAGGTCAAATCCAGGTTGGATTATATTTGCAAGCTTGCAGACATACTCTAGGCGTGCCATAGACCTCAACATATCTGATCTAGAGTCCCTATTGCATGTCATAGGTGCCTTTAGTAGTGAGCAAAGGGAAGGAGTGGACCACCAATCGTTTATTTCATTGATTTGGGCAGCTACCATCATTAGATATAGGGGTTTCCAACCCTTTGCATTCAAATGGATAGAAATAAATATCAAATCTAGGGTTTGTTTTCCACACTCAGACAGAGATTAGCCACAAACCCTAAACCCTCAATAACTTACAGCAAAACACCTATATTTTGATCCCAGCTGTTCTGAGGTTCTGTTAAAGGGCTCATAACCCAGTAATTTCTGAACTCTATAGATCTATGGTTTTTAATTAATGCAATACTATTGGTTGTCATTTTTTTTGTATTGATTAGCTACAAATAAATAAAAATTCAAGTTGGTTTTCACTGAAATGTGAGTTCTTTACAATTTACACTTGTTCTCTAGTTGTGTTAAAATTCGGGAAAAGAATGTCCTGTCATCTGTAGTTGTGTGTTTAAAAAAACCAGGAAACTTTTTAATTAGTGTCCTATCAACCCTAGGACACTACAGATTTTCAATTCATAATATGTCTATACCACAAAGGAAAGGCCTTGCTTTGAAACATGGTATGCCAAGCAAAAAAAAAGGGCAAGCATTTTGCAAATATTATGATGTGGAGTTTCTAGGAGGAGACATTCATCACCCCAAATATCGCCTTGCCTACAAATGCTTTCTTTTTCTCAAATATTCCACCTAAGGTTTTGAGAGAGGTGACAATGCAATTGGAGACCTTTGTAGTAAAGAAGGAAAAAAGATTGAGACAAATCCAACAAATAGGTGCAAGTGCAACTCCAACTGCTTCAATGTCTATAAGTGGAAGTGAATGAATTTCTTTTAACATTGGACCTAACAATGGCAAGGAAAGAAATAGGCAATTTATGGTATTTTTGCAACATTTCCTTTAATGCAGCAAAGTAACATTTTAATTTTTTATTTCCGATTTTTATTATAATTTGTTAATTATTACTTTCATAGTTTTGTTGAGGGTTTATGTTTTTCAATTTTTTTTAAATTTTTTGATCTATTCTTTTGTGTTTTAGGGTAACCAATGATTGATGCGATTGCTATAATTGGTCAAGGATTCAAAGTCCCTTATATTGGTGATCTTCAAGGCCCAATTCTGATAGAGAAGGTGGTTGATGTGCAGTCTATCATTGAAGAGTAGTGAGCCATTTTGGTGAAGAAGGGTTACCCTCTCATGTCCAATGTATGGACTAGCATAAATAATATAATGCTGCCAAAATCATCTAGTTTCTTCTTCTGGTGGCACAATTTTCTTTAAGTCAATTGATGCTTCAAAGAAGACAAATACTGTAAATAATTTGTGTGGTGTTTTTGAAGAATTTTTCGTAGAGGTGGGTATAGATGAAAAACTCTGCAAGTACTCATGCACCAGAACCGGAGGCAAGTTACTCACCCAAAAACTCGTCACCGAATTTTCCAAAGACTCAAGGCGATTTTTCATCAAAAAATTGTCAAAACATGCATTTTTTTAACCCATAAAAAACTCACCCAAAATTGACATAAAACTTGCTTTCTGCCGAATGTTATAATTTTTTAAGCGATTTCATCCATTTTTTAGACATGATTGAGCAACTGAGGCAAATGGAAGCATGGTAACAGAAGTTTTGTTTTACCTTTTCAGTTTTACCTGCATGTGACTCATGTTTTAACTTTTAATTTCTTCTCAATGTTGGCTGGTGTGGATTGCCTATGATTTAACCTTGTTTGTTGTGTATATGCAACTCATTTCACATTGTTTTTCCCTATAAAATGTGTGCTTGATTTTAAACACTAAGGCGTTTTATACTACTAGCACTGATCACTTAGGTTTCTGCCATTTTATGGCTTGTTGGGTAGAGGTTTATTACATTCTCAACTGAGACATTGTTTCTTCCATTGTATAAAGTGACTATAAACTATAAATTTTGAATGAAAGTTTAAACAAAGAAGCTTAAACATAATTCTCAACTGAAACATTATGTAATATTGCCTTTTTAGATCAATTAGCATTATCTTACTTGTGTTTTTCCTAGCTGACCTGCTAGAGAGGGTGCAAACAACTTGCTAAATGAATGATCACTATGGTTAAATTTTGAATCATCATCATCTCTAGTACAATAAAAACATGAGTGACTAAATTTGTTGTAACTTTCTAGTTGACTATGTTGACTTGTGAACATTAGATTATGAATTTGAATTAAGAAACATACAACATGGGTCAGTTTCCCCTCATTTCAAGATGCATTCATTGATTCTCTAAGTACAAACCAACAACAAAGAAAAGTGAAATGATTTATTACATTGTCTTGTGCTTTTATTTTTTATTTTTTAAGTTTAAGTTGCAGCACTGCTAACTAGAGTATTACCAATTTTTTTATGTTGTCTGCCTTTTGCTAGGTTTTATTTTTATTTTTGTAAAAGAATATGGCTTCTTAAAATAAAAGAACTAGTGGCAAACCAAAAGATCCTTGCTAAAAACATGGGACACCAAGTGCAGTGCAAGGAAAGGTTATTTGTACCCATTGCACTAAGCCTATGAATGGTAGCATAAATCGACTCAAAATATCACCTTGCACAAATCCCTTTCCGAGATGTTACGCCATGTACAGTAGCTAGTCCAAAGGTTGAGAAGGAGGTGAAAGGACACCTTGCAACATACGAGCAAAGGAAAGCAAAGAAAAAGAGAACAATAAAGGCAATGGCAGCCCCAATCCCAGTTTTTAGTTCTATAAGGTTACAAGGAAATATGCAGGGCTCTTCTTCTATTGGGCTACAAATATGAGGATCAAGAAGTGTGGGCAACCATAGTTCTAGCTTTTTTGTTTCTTGTAACAGTCCTGGTGCACAACCTTCATTGGAAGGTGTAGCATGGAATAGAAATTGCAACATGAAGCAAAGTTGGCATGTGCAAGATTTTGGTACTACAATAATATTTTGTTCAATGTTGCTTCAAGTCCTTCTTGGGAACAATTGGTCAATGCATTGACCGTGGCAGGAAAGGGATTCAAGGCCCCAAGTTATCATGAGTTGAGAGGGCCATTATTGCAAGTCGAGGTCCAAAACACATGCTGACTAGTCGAAGAACAAAAGAGAAATTAGGAAAAGAAAAGCTACACCATTTTATCTAATGGGTGGACGGATGGCAAAAATAGGCCACTCATCAACTTTTTAGTGGCTTCAGGGGGACAACTAATATTTTAAAAATCAATTGATGCCTCCAATGAAATAAAAAATGCAAAGACCTTGTGCAACATGTTGGATGAGATGGTGATGGAGGTCAGAGTGAAAAATGTCATTCAAATAGTGACCGACAATGCAGATAGCTAGTAAACTTCTAGAGGTAAGGCACCCAATACTATTTTGGAGCCCTTATGCTACCCACTATTTTGACCTACTCCTTGAAGACACAGGGAAACTAAACTAGGTGAAGAATGTGGTTGAAGATGCAAGAAATATCACAAAATACATCTACAACCACACATGGGTCCTCAAGCTTATGAAAAAGCACATTGATGGTAAGGATCTTGTGAGATCAAAAGTCACACACTTTGCTACTAATTTCCTCATCTTGCAAAGTATATTAGCTACGATGCCCAACCTTAAGCACATGTTTGTGAGTGAAAGATGGTTGGAGAGTTCTTATTATAGGAAGTTTGAAGCAAAAAAGGTCATGAAGGCCATTTTTGATGATAGATTTGCCAAAGTCATGGAGAAGATCATCAATGTAAAATTTCAAACTTTGATTTCTATTTATTTTTTTATTTTCTAATGTTACAATTTGTTGATTTTGTTAAATTTTGATATTTAGGTGTCATAATCGTTGGTTAGGGTTCTATGATTGGTGGATGGGGATCAAAACCCCATGGGGTATCTATGTAAGGCCATGGATAAGGCCAAAGAGGTGATTTAGTATTTGTATGGGTCAAACAAGACCAAATATGAACCCATATGGCATATAATTGATTAGAGGTGGAATCAACAACTCCACCAACATATTCATACTGTTGCCTACTATTTGAACCCCAAGCTTTATTTCTCCCCTACTTTCAATGCAAGTGCAAAGGTTCTTCTTGGCCACAACACATGTATTGAGAGATCGTTTGATGATGAT
>VDFB02362647.1:24926-54139 GCA_007258455.2 Sequoia sempervirens | reverse complement strand
ATATATATATATATATATATTAAAATATATATGTTTATATATAATATATATATTATAAAACTAAATAAATTAAATTAAATTTTACAGATAATAAAAAAAAACTTTAACAAAAGAAAACAACGCAGTCCAAAGGTACTGCGTACTCCCTGTGGGGAGGCCATAGTCCCCACCTGGCTATGCCCAACAACCATTGGATGCTGTGTGCAGCCTGTGGTGGCTGCGTGCAGACTGCCACAGGGTGCGGGGAGGTACGACAATAGTGGACCTCCTCTCCCACAATAATTATTATTTTTATATAATTATTTTTTTTAAATATAAAATTTCTTTCATAAAAAAAAATAGAAAACCCAATTACAGACCTCTGTATTTTTTTTTTTAACAGAAGATTTTTTTTTTTTCAATAAGAAAGATAGAATAATATATATATATATATATATTTTCCCACTGAATATAAAATAAATAAAATATGAATAACAATTCAGTTTTCCTACAAATGAATCTGGGCATACAAGTTCAATCCCTTTAATAAATTGATTTTCTTTTCAACAAGAATTTCACAACTAGATTTATTGAAGAAAATTCAGAAGGTTTCAAAATAGTTTTCTACAAAAGATTTAAAGATTTCACACAAACAATCTTTCAACAACAAAACTTTTTTAAAAAAAAAACATAGATATTGATTTTTTGAATATGGCAGACATGGCTTTCATTTCCCTTACAGAACAATGAATTAATAAATCAAAATAATTAATAAATTAAAAGAACCTAGAGTCCTTCATTTGATGATGAATCCAAACACAACAACCTTCTTCCTTTTTCAAAAATAGAATTCCTTTGCAGTTCCTTCGCCAATTCCTTCTTTTAGCTAACTTCTGGATCAATATTATATTTTTCCTTCTAAGAACAATTTTAACAGAGAAGCACAAAAACCTATCTTTTTCTTTTCGAGATTAAACCAAAAACCCTTCCTGTGTGTCTATAGAAACTTCCCTTTTCTCACAATAAAATAAGGAAAAATAAATAAAGATTTTTTTTTTCTTCCAAAAATCCAACCCATCCATTGGTTCTTTTTATTGCTTTAAAAGCTCACACTTATCTCACAAATTTTAATTAAAAATTCCTCAATTTCACATTTATCCTCACATGATATTATCCTTAGATGTTATAATATTGATATTTTGAAAAAGACAATTTACAATTATCACAACATTATTTATTTAAATTAATTACTCTATCCTTTTTAATTAATTAAATATCTTTTAATTTACAATATTTTAAATCCAACATTTAACTAAATTATAATTACATACAATTAATCATATCTACAAAATAACATTAATTAATCCCATATAAAATAAGGATAAATTAAATAACAACTATCCACAACTAAAATAAGTAAACAACAACAATACTGAGACAAAGACAAGGTCAAGACCACGACACTGAAAGACTCACAACGAGGTGATGGACTTGGGACAGGGACACTTCCTTATCAACTTCCTTTTTCAATATCATACCCATTGGGTTTATGGGAAACGCTCAGACCTACCAAGCAGGTGGAGTTGGTGTCATGTACCTGCATCCTGCATAGAAACAACATCAAGTAGCATGTAAATATCCATTGCAAACACTCCGTGAAAGGTAATCACGGGGTAGCAGGGCGCTCGCAAGCAAGTGATGCTACTCCGTCCTTTCACCAAGACTCACTAGCAAACACATCAAAAACCATAGCACATAGAATCACAACATCACCTCATATATTATTAAAGAAACCATATCATAACCAAATAATATAACCACCACATAATGTATCATCAAACATCATCAGTAATGTCAAGTGCAGCAAACCAACCAAACTATGAATCCACACACAACCAAGTCGGTGAACTAATCACCATCACAACCAAGTACCAAACCAACACATAAGAGTACCAAAGATCAAAGAGTATCAACAACATGAGGGGTATTACATCTATACAAAGGATTATATATTCAACTTTCAGATAGTGAATTGCCAAGTAGTAGATGGCAATCATAATTTTTTGTTATCTTATTTCATATATATTAATATATATATAGGCTATATGCCTCTCAAAAAAAAAAAAAAACTTTTAACTTTTTTTATGAAAGAATATGTTTCAAATAAAATCACATAAAATTCATATGTGGTTGATATCTTATTTGAATTCCTATATCATACTTGGAATTTTAATAAATTAGTCTCATAAGTAACACCCTAGGAAACCAATTGATTTTGGTTCCTAGTAGTTATAGTTCCAGACCATCCCTTTGGCTTGTTGTTGTGATGATATTTTCATGGAACTTCCAAAGTCCTTTGGACAATATTGTCAATCTTTAAACTCTTGCCATGAAAACACAATTTACCATTTATTTTGTATTTTCCTTGTATAATTTGACCCTTTCATTAGCCTTATTTAACGAGTCTTTCAGCCTTCCCATCCTTGTTCTAAATTAATACTAATTTGAGAGGTGCTCGAAGGTGGCATTATTGCCTTTCGATCTATCAATTGGATATACAAGCAAATATTTTTATCAATGATTTTTAAATTCAAATATTATTTTAAGTCCATGATTTCTTTTAGCTTTTGACTACAATATGATTGTAGCTTCTTATTGATCACCTTGCTAAATTGAGTAATATGAACTACAAGTGAAGCTTCCTTAGGATTAGATACATCCCCAAATATTTTCACCAATTATATTAAGTAAAGTGGGAGGAAATATTTATGGGACCAATATAACTCCATACTCCTTAAACAGTGCATAGTCCTCATGAAGAAAAAAATCTCTCCAATCATGGTTTATGGGTTCCATCTTAGTTGGTGGCTAGGGACTTGATAGATTCATTAACCTTTGGTGATAATCTTGTGTTGTTGTATCCCATCTTCTATAGTAGATGATTCATAAACATGTTGTATCAAGACTAGTGATAATGCCTATCCACATGAATAGACCACATTTATACTCATTTTGTTTGGTTACTAGCAAGCCTTGGGAAGCTATTTCCTAGTCCATCATCCCAATAATCATATAGCACATATAAATATAAAAAATCACATATTGAATATTTACTAAAGGCCTTTTATGTGACCTACTTCTTGAAGTTCACAATATCTTGGTGAAAATTATAGGTTAAGTATTATTCATCATCAAACAATTTGTTTATAAGTGAGCTTTGAATATTTTCAAATACTAATGCCCCCATTGATATTTTGGGATCTACATATATTCGACCAAGACTTGAAACATATCTTGATGTATGTTTTAAAAATAACTATCAAATGTATCTATGTCTAGGGGTTCTATCGACTAAAGCCAATTTTCTTGACTCAATGAAGAAGAAGTCATTTTCTCTATAGCTATTAGACCCTTCTTATATTCACCAAATATTAGTCTCAAGCTAATGGGGATTTTGACTTGTGGGTTTAAAATAAACAACCTCTAAAAATATCTCTATTAATAGTGAATATGACTATTAATCTTATCATCATAGTTTTTAGTAGTCCATTCCATAATTTTTAAGCTAATAAATAATTATAGACAACCAATTTTGCTATTTTCTAGATTCCAAGTATTGTTTAATAGTTGATGTGGAATCACTTCTCACACATTATTAAGAAAAAATATTTTCTAGGTCTTAAGGTTTTAGTATCTCTAATTTCTTCCTTCAGCTCTTCAAATTGATAATCATGTGTCCCTTTACCAATAAACCTCTTTGATTTCTTCATGGACCAAGGAAATACCTCTATAAAATCTTAACATGGAGTCTATTTTTGTGTCATCTCTATGGTCTTACTACTTTTTTGAATAGTTATCATTAAGCTAGGGATTTTGTGGGAATAGCACACAAGGTGTATATGAAATACATCTTAAGATATAATTAAAACCTAATTTATATATGCCCTATTCAATTTTACTAGGAAAAATATAAAACCTTAGTTTGTAACTCTTATGGATTTTAAAATAACCATTTGGAAAAAATGTAACAACTCAATGTTAATAACAAGGAAAACACATTACATAATTATAAGTTGTGTTGGTTGCATTCTATAAATCCTCATTCTTGGCTTAACAATGATGACAAAGAAAGTAGGGCACATTTAGGTAGTGGAAGGCTCTATAATTCACAAGCGTATAATTTTATTTTGGAGCAAGCAACTTGAAATTCACAAGAAATTATTAATGACATCCAAAATAAGTACATTAAATGTGAGAGGATGTGATATCAATTCTAACAAATTGAATATTTGAAAAATATCAACCGATTGCATTTCAACTTACTTTTCGAATAATGCCTTGTCCATTTGCATAGGAAACAATGTGTATGCAAGAAAATAGGCCTACAAAGAAGGAGCCTGCTCATAACTAATAAGAATGAAATACATAAGATTCAAAACTTGAAATTGCATGTAATTAATTATCTTAAAGTAATTGGTCAACATACATGAATTCATATAGGGGTCCAAGTAAGAACTCATAAAAATTAACAATAGCCATGCAAAGGACAATACATCATATTAATGGTGTATAAAGCTAATACTATAGGCTTCATAGATTACAAGCTTAAGCTTAGTGACTAACAAAGCTATTAACTACAAAGAAAAAATTAAATGGCATGGTAGTTGTTAGTTACAAGTCAATGATGCATTATAACAACAAAACACTTTTTGAAAGGTTAAATATTAATATAGCCTTTTTTTTAGATTATAGAAAGGTGAGGGTAGACTAGCTATGTTGAGACCCACAAAGGACTCATTCCACAATGTTTGTTTTGGTTGAAAAATAGTGAGTTAATAATATGTAGAATAGAGAATTATGAGTTGTCTACATTACCAAACATAAACATCTTTGGGGTTTAAATTCTACAAGTCAACTTAATCTCTTAAAGATATTTGGAATTATAGTCATCTTTGATTTTATAAACCTATAACAACTACCTATACACTTGTAGTAGCTTGTAGATGGACCAGAGTAGTCTCTAGTAAAGTTGAAAGTACATCTATGGTCTAAGGGAAGCATACAACATTCCTATAGCAAAATTAAATGTATACATGTCATTATTTTATTGGATCTTTATTGTATAGCTTAGTCATAGTAATATTGTTTGTCAAATAATGAACCATAATTGTGTGAAAGCCATCGTGTTATAATAATGATGTATAAAGTTAACACTATAGGTTATGCAAGCTAGGGGCTTAAGGATGGTAAGTGATAAAAGTTATTAACTATAAATAAAGATCCCATTCATAGAAATAGTTGCGTGTTGTCTCAAAGTGATAAAGAACAACTTAAACCTACCATGAATTGGTTGCAAGTCAAGGGCGATTTATAATTAAGAATTATTTTTTTAAAATTTTATAAATTATTTTTCATAGGTTGTAGGAAGGTGAGGGTAGATTGGCTAGGCCGGGACTCATGAAGAACTCATTTTGTAAATTTTATTACTAATTAAAATGTAGTGACATTGAGGAAAAACTATCATCATGGACACAAACCAATAAGCGTGAATGTAGAGTTTATACTCTAAATGTCAAAGATTCAATAGTAAAACAAAATGAAATACCATGACAATCTCTCAAATGGATTCATATAATTAAATGATAAAGAGACTTTACTTGACCAATAGCTAGCAATCATTGTGATAGTCTATGTAGATAATATAGAACAATATAAAAACTATGCAAGTCTATGCAATGGATCAATGATAACATTTTATATCAATATCGACACATGAGAAATACCCAATAAAGAATATCTAGGTTTATGCAATAGCAACATTTATATCACTTTTGAGAATGTACTCTCCTATATCATAACTGATAATGGAAAATGCAAATCTAGAAATTATAAATTTGTATTCTAAGAAACAAATGAAGTGAATGCATAACAAGTATATGGAGATTTGTTTTTCTTAAATAGGAATCTAGTCACATTAAGTTTTTGGTCATCTACCACACAAAAATATAGTAACTTTTGCAAAGTCTATTAAACACATTAACCTTGAATTGTCAATAATTCCTTGGTAATAGCTCAAGTTTCCCCTAAATTTCCTATAATGGCATGGTGATAATACATATTTTTTCCTAAAATGCCTATAATTAGGTGGTGAACATATATATTTTCCCTAAATTAACTACAATTGATTTGGCGATCACACCACCCTTTACACTTGATTGCTTATAATTTTATTGGTAATCACACCACCCTTTACCCTAAATTAGCAACAATGTGAGGGGTGATGCCATAGAACATGAGAATAAATTAATATAAACAAGACATGCAATCGAACCAATTTAGAAAAAATGAAAAATTCAAATAATAGGGGTTTGGAGCTAGATTAAAATTTGCTTCTATAATTTTGTTTTGATTGGGACCCAAACTAGATTAAACAATATGGCAATCCAATGTTAATCTAAGAATTTAAAAAATCTATTCTAGGGCAATTTTATGCTATGTACATAAAAATAATGTCAAATTTGGGTGAAAGCATAGATTGTCAAACACATTATATTTGCCATTTTTTAGACCAAAAAGGAAAAGAAATCCCCAAAGGATACCTCGTATTCCTTGTTGCTATGAATCCCTAAACACATAAAAACCATTTTTCACCCCTTCCTCCTCGAAAAGTCTTACCTTACCACCTTAGGAAAAGTAAAATGTTCCAAATCTATTTTTAAGCATAAACTTTATTAGTTAGTTTTTTTAATTTAAAATTACATATTAATGTCTCATTTACTTAGTCAAATATTCATATATTTGCATACCATGAAACAACCTTTTCTAGGTACTAAAGTTGCTTAGTGTAAAGAGGAACTGCTACTACCATCGGCTCACAGTATCAAGTTAAAGAAACCTTTCTAACCTTGCTTTCTATTTATGTTTTAGGAGTAGTGTAGAGATGTATATTTGAATGATACACTTAGACTATTAGAAGTAAATTTTCATTTTGATAGATTTTAGATTTACATATTTCTATTTTAGAATTTATTTATCTTGGTTTTTAATTTAATCTATTTATATTCATTATGTCAATTTTTTATATGATAACTAGTTTGATCACAGCCAAAAAAGTTTTGACTATTTTACTATGGCCCTTTGCCTCCATAACCAATTCATTCCTAGGATAACATCATATGATCCTAGAGGTGTGACATAAAGGTTGACTTTAGTAGTAAAACTAGGTAGCTCTATCCGAGCCTCAAATAGACATTGATCCACCTTTGCTCTTGTATTGTTTGCATACTCTACATTCCATGTCATTGCCAACAAATTTTATCATGGTCTAGTGATAAAGTCCAAATCCTAGGTGAACAACTGGTACAAATGGCCACCTTTCATCATGATAGATGCATCAATATCAAACCCTATAAACACCACCAATATAGACTACCCACCAATTATTATGGAACAAACCATCTCTTTGAATATTGTGTTCATGTTTTTGATCATCTACACAATGTTTATATAATCAAACAATGATAATGAGAAGTATCAAATGCTTCAAACTCATAACAACCTTCATATTTGTATTGTCTTCCTTCATAATATCACTAATAAATATTAAAAATGAAATAAAAAATAAATTTATCTTAAAATAAAAGAAAATAATATGATCATCTAAAAATTCTGAAAAAATACAACATAAAACAAATATTTTTAATAAAAAACTATATTAATATAATTTAATAAAAAATATAAAAAACAAAAAATTTAATACTCAAGTTACCTAAAAACAACCACACAGAGTTATATGCAAAAGACCAATAAAAGCCACAAATCATTTCATTGAATGCTTCAAATACTTCAATACATGCAGAGTTGCATTTAAATTCATGGGACCAAACCATTTAAAAAATATTAAGCTAAAGCACTAACAACAATGCTAAAGAGAAATGGCCACTCTTAACCAGTACGTTGTTTCCTATGTGCCTGTTGAAGTGGTCCATGGGGTCAATTGCATTGAAGAGGTATAATTGCACTGTTAAAAAGTAAAAAGACATCCCCCCAAAAAATTGGGCAATAAACTGCACTGCCACGACCACAAATGGTGGTTTTAACTCTGATCTCGATGTTCTAACTTTGACTGTAGTTTAATGTGAACTACCACGTGGCACAACAATTAACTACATGGCTTGACTGGCTAGTGTATCTTTGACATCTACCAACTAAACCAACCCACAATGTTTATTCTGCTCACCAACCAAAGGACACTTATGAAAAAGAGAGTGGAGGAAGGACCATTGAGGAAATCAGAGGACACCATGCCAGAGCAGAGGATAGATGGTCCCCAAAAATACAACTATGCTGATAGTGATTACACAACTTTTAGCTTTTTAGTTTTATTAATTGTAGAGATTTGCTTAAAGTAGAGTAAAGAAGGTAAGTTAAAGATCTTGTTTATTAACACAGAAGACTAAGACACCACAGAATGCAGTCTTTATAATTACTGAAAGAAAAAGACACCCAAAACCATCTATTTTTAGCACAACATTATCAGGGATTAGTATCCTTCTCTGTAACATGGGCTTATGGTTTTTAACTATGCCTAATATAGGTTTAGATTCAGGGTTTCTAGGTTTAGATTCAGGGTTTGTGGATTAGTATCAAATTCTGTAACAATGGTTTAGGGTTTTGAAGTATAAGGCATGTAAGTGTTCTTGACTGTGATAGTTCAATCACAATGAAACAATTGCCCTTTTGATCTTCTTTGAAAGAGTAGAGACTCTCCTCCTATTGTACATGATATTTTCCTGGGCAAACCCTCATGAAAATAACACTTCTGTATTCATTCCCATGTTGTCTCACCACTACAATTCATGAAAGAATTCCATCACAGAAACAAAAAGAACTAAAAACAATTCCATAGGCCTGTATGAGCTTAATATTGACAAATGGTGACATTTCCAACATGCATAGATGAATTTAGGGTTTCATGTAATGCCAAAGTGTATAATGCCCATTGAACAAGCTCAGTAATATGTTGGTAGTCAATCTTGAATTCAGCTGCACTGGAATCTAAGATCTGAAAAATTCTGAAGTCTCAATTAGGTCATGGCTATCTAAGTTAATTTTATCTCACTAAGATTGAAACCAAAACTCAGTTGGATACCATTTAGCAATTTTCATGTTTATTTAGATGGTTCCATCCTAGTGAGATATATGAATAAACAAAATACATCTATATCAGAAGAATGTGGGTTAAATTAATTTCCATACCCACATCAAATTATAATAGTTTTATGTTATTACAGGTTCTCTTCTTTAACTGTCACAAAGATAAAGTTGTATTCTATTCAATCTAAATAATTAACACTGTTATAGAAGAAATTTTAACCCTGAGTTTTTTTGTTTTTAATCTACTTCCATTCAAGAGGATCTCATAGATTAATGCTATGAGATTTCCACAATCCATAATACTTATAGATCAAGAAATAACAAACTATAAAGATTTTATAGATCAAGTACTAATGAATGAAACTGCAACTGCATGACACTTAGCAAGGACCACTGGCAATTGTCCATTAATTTAGAGCCTTTTTATCCTACCATCCTATCATATTGACTGAAAATCCTGTGGATAAATTTAGTCAGAGAACATGGTACACCAAAAGAGACCCCTCCATTGAGACCCAATAATGGGGGGACCCAATATACTGATTGTATGATAAATGTAATTTACAGAAGTCTCAAAGTGGCAACATATTGAAGATAAGATTCATCACACTATAATTAGGAGATAGGACATTTACTCGACATTTCTAGTAATTCATCACTGTAGTAATTTGAAAGCTGCAAAGAAACAACCAAAATAACATCTCTGAAAACCTTTTCAAAACTTCATAATTAGGATTTACTGAGAAGAGAATAATTGAAGACCATAAGAAGACATAGAAAAAGACAACGAGCAAGTCTTGGGCTTATATGGAACAAAATCCAAGAAAGATTTTAAGTGTCGTTTTGTTACAGCTATGTAATCCATCTCTGTAATTATTTTATTTAACTTTTTTCAATAAAAAAAGTGTGGGGCTTTATAAATGTAGTGTACGATGGTGGTTAAAGAAACAACACGCCTTGTAATGTTTTGCTATATAATGGTATTAAGATATTTAAAAGATGTTGCAACCTACCTAATTTATTAACAATTATCCAATAAAAAAATATGTTAAAAATATTTTAAAAAATCATTTAAAAATATTCTCAAGTTAAATGTGTAAGTGTAGTAATTTCTTTAAAGTATTGAAAATTATTGTATGTTATTAATAGTAACATTTTCAATAAATATTGTTAATGATAATTGTTGTAAGTGTTATTATTGTATTTGTAATATTATACTAATAAATGATTGAATTTCTATACAAATACATATATAATTAAAGTATTTCAAGTATAATATAATTACAATCACAAATATAAATTATTCAATATGAGTAAGTATTTTAGATAATACTTAGATTTTTGTATTGTACTATTTTATTAAAAAGGTAAAAGTTGAGTGACAAAATATTGGTCAAATAAAATTGAATGTGAAATGAAATAACAAAACTTTCATTGCTTTAAATATTGAGTCTAAGTCTAGGTTTTCTAGGTTTGTCTTTTTGTTGATTATTGGTTGACCTCTAATTGTATTTTTGTTGATTGTTTCATGTTTCTATATGACTTGAGTTGGTTCTAAGAATTGACCTCTTGTTTTTTCTTGTTATGTACCTTTTGTTCTCTATTTGAAACTTTGTTAAGGTTATGGACCCTTTCAAAACCCTTACTTTTGTCCTTATAAAAAATGTACATATTGATGCTACATATAAGAGACAAGCTATTTACTAGGCATTTACATTTTAGTAATAAATAATTCTTGAATGCTCAAAAGAATTAGTATCTTTGACAAGAGAGTGATGAAATGCATAAAACTATTAGACATAGACTAAAGTATTAGGTATTAATAAATAGAGGTTTCGGTGTATATATTTTTAAACAAATCGACTATTTAATTGTAATAAAAATAGTTAGTCTAGGTTTGAATTAGTGATAGTTGTAGATAGTCAAGTGCTCTATATTATATTTATCACACCTAGGGAAGTGGTAGTTATAGATAGTTGCATGCTATATATGATATTTATCCCACTTGAGGAAGTGATACTTGTAGATAGTTGAGTGTTATATATTATTAGCCAATAGGCTATATTATGGATGAGGTTTTGGCCTGAAACAAATCTCACGCTCTGAGACTACCATGGTTTCAGGCCAAAGGTTAGTGGTTTGGTGGGAAGTGAAATGGCTTTACACGCATACTTCTGTTTCGAATTTTGTCAAATAAATGAAGACATCCTAAAAGTCAAAGATGCAGATGGGCAAGGCCTTTTTAGACGATAGCCTTTTTAGCCGGTAGGCTATATATAGTGTGAGGTTTCGACCTGAAACCTGTGTCACGCCTGTAAACAACTCCTAGATTTCCGTTAAACTGTGAATAGTTTCCGGAAACCTATCTCCTGTCCAATAAACTTTGCCAGAATACAAGGTGGAAAATAGAATGCAATAATGCATTTAGATCTTATCTTAGATAAAATCCGATCTTCAAATCAGATCAGATTTCAAATGGGGATTGCAATTTTATCGATATCTTCACCGCCTTGTGCACCGACAACACTGTTTAACCACTATCTGCAAGTATAAATAAAGTTGCCTAGGGTTGTAAAGAACATCAGAAGATATTATTCTCATAGGGGATTGAAACATTCAAGATCATTCCTTGACTTCATCTATGCCTTTTGCATACACTACTTTTATGCCTTTCTGCATACACTGCTTTGGCATCAACATACAGGTTACGTGCAAATGATGAAGAATGATACTAAAGCTGAAATAAAAGTGATTTAGCTTCGAATGCAAGGCTTTGGCATCAACATACAGGTTACGTGCAAATGATGAAGAATGATACTAAAGCTGAAATAAAAGTGATTTAGCTTCGAATGCAAGGCTTTGGTTTTTTAATATACCGCTTTTTAATTTTGTTTGCACGTATCCTTATAAACTTCCAGCCACTGTTCAGTTGTTTTTAGATGTCTTGGTGTGCAGGTTTAAACATGGTTTTGGTAATGGGGACTTATTGTCCAATTTATGCACCCAAATTTGTGTTTTTTGGTTGAAGAATTTAATGACTTACTTATGTAGACACACTCTCTTTCACCTCCCATCTTTTCACTTACATTATCTGCTGAATTGTAACTTGAGTTCTAGGCAGTATTAATGCAATCTGTGAAAACATTTCAAATGCAAGCGTAACTAGCACGGTCCACTTTAATGGTCATAGTAATTTCTGAACTACCCTTGTAAGGAAGGTGAAATATGTTGTATTCAAGAAAAAACTTTTATGGGTGTAGAAAAAAAAAAAAACAGAGGGCTCCCTGCTTGTGAATGTGTGGAAGAAAGAATGCATTAATTTGCTGACATTTATTATTTTATTTTCCAGATTTGAGAACCCTAGATTGAGATATCAAGTGGGTAATTCTTGGTTTTGCTTACTTAAATTGGGAGCTATCTGTGATATTTTTCCTTTGTTTTGCACTCATACAATAGTGAATATAGTGATTGGCTAAAGCTTCATTGAATAATATACTCTTACTTGCTACTAAAATGGTTGTATTTCCTACCTAGAGGACATCAAGTAAAATGGAATGAATGGTTAGTCATTGGGTTTGAGTAAACAGCCTGAGTAATATAAGAGAATTTTATTCTTTGCGCACCCTATACCAGATTAATGTTGCATTGAAGGCCCTCTTACCTCTAATGGACCATTCCAGAAAACTAAAATACTAAATAAATAAATAAAAATATAGCTATACCGATATACATATATATAAATAATGATTGAGGGTAAATTAAATTATTATATAGGAGAGGGCACGACTTTCCCCCACCCATGCTTCATTGAGCATAGTGTCTCTGTGTGATATATGCCCCACAGCGATTGCTGCCCCTGAGAGCACACTACGATGAAGATATGTCCTCTTACAAGATCCACAGTCATTTTCCTTGTAGCCTGTTTCCTGAAACAGCAAAGCAAAACAAAAATAAAAAGAAATAATAATGAGACACCACAGTATGGACGAATTTTCCAGTACCCCCTATTGTGCTGCTCCAACGCTATCTGCAGAAATGAGAATTGAGAGGCAGAAAAATCAAAACAAATAGAACACGAAATTAAGGTAAATAAAACAATTCTAATCAGTTACAAGTTGGGAGCAAGAAAGATTAAAAAAATGCCATGCGCGGGCCTTACTGGGATGCATGACCTGCTGGATCATCTGCCTGCACAAAAGAGAATGGGTTGATAGTTTTAGGTTTCTTTGCTACCTGAGAGCAGCGATGAGTTAGGTAAGGTATTTACCAAAGGAAAACTGCCCATTGGGGTTCCACGTGTAGTAGCTCAACACAACACTTGTCTCGACGCTCAAGGCATAAGACTTAACAAAATTGAAAGGACCCAAATATTACTGAATTCGATGTCTACCACTTAGCCATGTGGCTTAGCTCAGCAGGCGATAGCCTTATTCCAAGGCTGTGGACAACTAGTGTGGCGGCTCATGAAGATTTTAAAAGCTATTAAGGAAAGATATAAGCGCATATATATAGTCGCCAGCTAGTGGTTGTCTAGTCAACGCTATTTTAGAGGCAGATAGTTGTTTACAGTAAGTTCAACCAATTAAATTTAGCATGGCGCTCTATTTAGGAATTCCATTCACCGAACCAATATATATATAAATATAAGATGCAATAGAATATTTAGAAGGGGTTCGAGAGATATTTATATAAATGTAAATTAGTATCCATTTTCTTATTGCGTTTGGTTGTTCATATTTTCGGTGTCTAATGATTATATATTGCATATATCGTATATGAAGTATATGAAATAATAAAATTAATCACCTTTGATAAGCTATGTAGTTATTATCATCTTCTAAAAATTACGTTGTTGTGAAAGGTTATTCATTATTTTGTTATGGTTCTTTTATTATCATCTTCTCAAAATTATATTGTTGTAAAAGGTTATTCCTTATTTTGCTATGGTTCTTTTATTTGAATTTATAAGGTTGATTCATGTAATATTAATGAACTAAATGCGTATTCAAAAAAAATTCATTGGCTTAGTCTAATCTAGTTGAAGTGGTAAATTTCATGTTCTATCCTAGGATCAAGTCATATATTGAAACATAGAATACACAATGGTGTTGGAAATAATGTTTGGCTAGGAATCCAAGTTTTCCAAAGAGGAACCTTAACAAGTTGTATATTTAAGAAAAAAAATGTATTGTTCAAAAAAATTGAGTAATTTCCATGTTTAAGTAGAGTAGAAAATTGTTATTTCTTTAATCATATTGCTTATTAATCTGCAATCTAAATGTCATTTGAGTAGAGGCATTTTTCACATTCAACTATCATTAGCTGAACAGACAACCATTGGATCACATCTACTTGTAATAGCTTAGAACATACCATTTTTGCATCACTAAGGCCCTCCAACGACAACTGCATACTAACATTGCTTTGCCCCATGGGAGCACATCTATAGGTAGATTGAATTTGGTTCGCCTTATTTTAACAAAACACTTGCTTTCTTAGGGCTTCGTTGACAAAAAGACACATTTTGCAAAATCTTGAGGTACATCACTTGCCTTGGGCCAAATCATTTTTTTAATGCTTTATTTGATTCTAACAATTGTGTTGTTATCTATTAAATGAAGGCATTAATTCTGCGGTTTTATCTATTGATGTTTTATCTACACAAAGTATCTTACAAGTTTCCATCATTTTTTGTGCCCTATTCTTACCAATCGGTTATTGTACTATGCCCCCTGATCATTTATGTTACAGTATTTGCTCCCTATTCATTTCCACTTCAATTGGACAATTGTTTTCCCATTGCGATCATTATCTATTATTAAGCTTATTTATTATGAATCCCACAACCGGCATAACTATCAAGCTTGTTTATTATTTATTAAGCTTATTTATTATGAAAAAGAGAACAGTAAGTGACATAGTTATATCCAATCTTCTTTGTTTGCTTCTTTACATCTCCATTTTCTTTTAGGATGCTTATAATAACTAGGAATTGAGAGAATTTCTTACCTTCTATAATTGATATAAAGAGTTTAGTGGAACTATTGTATATTAGAAGCACTAAAAACAAAGCATCCTACGTGCAAGCAAAAAGGAAAAAAAAGGAATATTATTTTTGATGTCTTTTGTTCTTCTTTCCTACAGGTCAAGATTTATCATCGAAATTTGAGATGGCAGTCGCTAAGAAGAGGGAAACATGGTGCTCTTATATTTTCTATCGGCGTAACCCTTGCACCCCTTCTGGTGCAAGTGCTAGTATTATCCCATCTAGGGAAGTGGTAATTGTAGATAATTTAATGTTAAATATTATAATTATCCCACATGTGTGAGGAACTAGTAGTTATAGGTAGTTGAGCAGTATATATTGTGGTATATAAGGAAAAAGAGTAATCTTGAGAATATTGCATAATTGGAGTAGTGTTCTTTTTGGAGGTTGTCAAGCTCAAAGTGACACTACGTATATTAATATAAAGTCATTATCTTGCTCATATTTTTCTGTTATTTATCTTATTATTCATTATAATATAGCTTACTATATTTTGTAAGATCTTTGTTCACATTTACAAAATCCTTGGAAGTGGTATCAAAGCTCTTTCTTGAGCTAAATCTATAGTATACAACCAAGTTTCACTACTACAACAACAATTCTTGATGATTCAAGATCTCTTTTTCATGATATAATGCATAAAAAGAACCTATAAAAGATTAAGAGTGGATCACATGTAAGTCTTGTTATGATTTTTTAATGGAAAGTCATCTTGAGAATAATATATTAGAACAAGTGCTCTTTTGAAAGTTTTCCCTTTAAAGTGGTAATGTGAACATCTATACAAAATCACTCTGGTCCATTATTTTTGTAATTCATCTTATTCTTTGTCCTTACTTCCTGGTTGTGTGCGCCCCAATTCCTCTTGTCCTCTTTGTTGCACACTTCTCAAATCTACAATTAACATTTTGTTCTTTATACCTCATGGTGGCTACCACCATCTCTATTCTCTCTCCTGCGATGGTTTTAATTCTGATTGTTGCTGCCTGTTAAAACTTTCCTCTACATGTTTGAAATTTTGTGTGGGGTCTCTTTTCATCACCTGGC
Source organism: Sequoia sempervirens (assembly GCA_007258455.2). Classification (NCBI taxonomy): domain Eukaryota; kingdom Viridiplantae; phylum Streptophyta; class Pinopsida; order Cupressales; family Cupressaceae; genus Sequoia; species Sequoia sempervirens. The sequence goes on along the minus strand of VDFB02362647.1, from coordinate 37,911 downwards.
GCACTTCTATACCTTTAATTTTCATTCATTTAATTATTTGTGTGAACTTAAAAACACTCCTTATGTCCTGCATTACCAATCTATTCCAATGCAACTCCTCTCTGGCTGCTACTCCACCTCTGCGCAGCCCCTTACCATTTTTTTTCTTCTCTTCAGGTCGATACTCCCTTATCTCCTCATTTCTGCATTCATTTTTTTTAATCTTAATCTTCCTTGGTTGCACCCCTTAGCATTCCTTCTCATTTTTAATCTATTTTTTTGGGGTTTTCAAATCACACCAATCGTGCCCCTTGTTCATTTGCCTTCCTCCATTTCCCATATGTTGCACCACACATTTTTTATGTATTTTTATTCCATTGTTATGCTCATTCCTTCATTATTTCCCTAAAATCAATCACCCTATCCATATGTTGGATAGATAAAACACTCATTTTTTATTACTTTCAGATAAAATGAACAATTAAAATATTCAAAATTCCAATGAAATATTTGAAGATGGAGCTTTGAAATGCATAACAAAATATGGCTGCAAGAAGGGTTAGAAATTGAAATAAAAAGACTAAAATCAATGATAGCAACCACAACTATCTAAAATCTATGCCCAAATCCCAATTCAAAACAAGAAAGCACAAGACGATAAAGGAAATCAAACAAATATCAAAGCAATATCAAACTTCCCATATCAAAGTTGGTTCATCTTCCTTGCTTTTCCTCCATTCTTCTCAAGTTGCAAGCTTACCCTCAAATTTTGGTGTGTCCAAGTACTTGTAAGTGATAGTGATTGATAGCAAGAATTTTGGAGAATGTTGTTGTAAGGTTGGAATGAGGGAGACAACCTTCTTTTATAAGAAAGCCTCTTGAACGAACGGTCAAGATCAAAAGTAAGTTGCGTGCACCATAGAGAGGTGGGGTTAGGAATGGCTAAGGATAGACGGTCAAGATTGAATAAATACCAAAGGGAATCAATGGTTGATATTCAAAAAGGGAAGTGGAGGGAAAGTGGAGGCATCAAATAATAATTTTTAATTGAAAAAAAGAATCTTGACAATTAAATCATATTATTTAATTTGGGAGAGGATGTGGAAGAATAAATAATAAATAAATGATTATTCGTTTATAAAGAAAGATGGAAAATTGCATTTAATTAAAATGGAATAAGAGATATTAAATAATTAAATTAGATTAATTATTTAATGGTGGAGGGAAGAGGTTAAATGAATAGTTAAAATAATTGAAATAATTATTTAACTATAAAGGAATAGTGGAAGATGAATAATTAACTATGCAGGGAAGAAGAGAGATTGATGCATGAAAATGTTGTTTGCAGACCAAGACATTTTTCAGTGTCTAGAAAAAGGTGTTTTTTCAATCAATGACAAAAATGTCATTCAATCTACTCTACCAATGACCACCAAAAACAAATGCCAAAACTGAAACAACTCAAGATGAAACATATTTTTGGTTGATGCAGATTGCGCTTGTACCCGAATGCTCTTGCATCAGTAAAATTCCAAGTACATTTATGGTCTAAGGGAAGACTACAACATTCCTATAGAAAAATTAAATGTATACATGCCATTATTTTATTGGGTCTTTATAGTATAACTTATTCATAAGCCATTATGTCATGGTAATGATGTATAAAGTTAACACTATAGGTTTTGCAAGCTAGGGGCTTAAGGTTGGTAAGTGATAGAATTATTAACTATAAATAAAGATCAAATTCATAGAAATAGTTGTATGTTGTCTCAAATTGATAAAGAACACCTTAAATCTACCATGAGCTAGTTGCAAGTCAAGGGCAATTTATAATTAAAAATTACTTTTTCAAAATTTTATAAATAATTTTTCATAGGTTGCAGGAAGTTGAGGGTAGATTGGACTCATGAAGAACTCATTTTGTAAATTTTCTTACTAATTAAAATGTAGTGACATTGAGGAAAAACTATCATCATGGACACAAAACAATAAGCATGAATGTAGAGTCTAGACTCTAAATGCCAAGGATTCAATAGTAAAACAAAATGAAAGACCATATCAATCTCTTAAACGGATTCATAGTAAAAGAGACTTTACCTAACCAATAGCTAGCAACCATTGTGATAGTTTACGAAGAAAATATAGAACAATAAAAATACTATGCAAGTCTATGCAATGGATCAATGATAACATTTTATATCAATATCAACACAAGAGAAATATGGTTTTATAGATTAATCAAACAATATACAATACAAATTATAATGGAAATTGACATTTAAGTATAGTAGTTTTATGTAACTCACTAGGAATGATAGACTAAAGTTGAGTTGTAGCCTTTATTTATTTACCAGCTTTTGTGAATGTACTCTCCTATATCATAGTTGATAATGGAAAATGCAAATCTAGAAATTACAAATTCATAATGTGAGAAACAAATGAAGTGAATGCATAATAAGTGCATGGAGATATTTTTTTCTTAAATGGGAATCTAGTCATGCACTGAGTTTTCAATCATCTACTACACAAAAATATAGTAACTTTTGCAAAGTATATTAAACACATTAACCTTGAATTGTCAATAATTCCCTGGTAATAGCTCAAGTTTCCCCTAAATTGCCTATAATGGCATGGTGATGATACATATTTTTCCTAAAATTCCTATAATTAGACGGTGAACATATATATTTTTCGTAAATGAACTATAATTGCTTTGGCAATCTCACCATCCTTTACCCTTGATTGCCTATAATTTTATTGGTAATCACACCACCCTTTACCCTAAATTAGCAACAATGTGAGGGGTGATGCCATAGAACATGGGAATAAATTAATGTAAAAAGACATGCAATTGAACCAACTTAGGAAAATGAAAATTCAAATAACAGGGGATTGGAGCTAGATTAAATGTTGCTTCTATAATTTTGTTGTGATTGGGGCCCAAATGGATTAAACAATGTGGCAATCCAATGTTATTTTAATATTTTAAAAAATCTATTCTAGGGCAATTTGATGCTATGTACATAAAAATAATATCAAATTTGGCTGAAAGCATAGATTGTCAAATACATTCTTATTCACCATTTTTGAGACAAAAAAAAAACCAAAAGATACCTTGTCTTCCTTGTTGCTATGAATCCCTCAACACATAAAAACCATTTTTCACCCCTTCCTCGTCAAAAAATATCACCTAACCACCTTAGAAAAAGTAAAATGTTCCAAACCTATTTTCAAATATAAACTTTAATTAGATTTTTTAATTTAAAATTACATATTAATGTCTCATTTACTTACACAGATATTCATATAAATGCATTAACCTTTTCTAGGTACTAAAGTTGCCTAGTGTAAAGAGGAACTACTACCACCGTAGGTTCACAATATCAAGTTAAAGAAACCTTTCTAACCTTGCTTTCTATTTATGTTTTAGGAGTAGTGTAGAGATGCTTATTCGAATGACACACTTAGACTTGTATGGTTTGTTCTTTTGTTTGTGTATGATATCAATTTTCAATTTATTTTTTATATTAGAAGTACATTTTTATTTTGTTAGATTTTCTATTTACATTGTCTATTTTAGAATTTATATCTTGATTTTTAATTTAATCTACTTATATTCATTATGTCAAATTTTTATATGATAACTAATTTAACCACAACCAATTTTTTTTCTTTTGACTATTTTTATTGCAGTCAAACCTATTATGCTCATGTTACAATGATAAAGTCCAAATCCTAGGTGAACAACCCGTACAAATCCCCACCTTTCATCATGACATATGCATCAATATCAAACCCTATAAACAACAACAATATAGACTACCCAACAATTATTAAGGAACAAATCAACTATCTTATTATTGTGTTCATGTTTTTTATCATCTACACAATGTTTATATAATCAAACAATGATAATGAAAAATATCTAGTGCTTCAAACTCATAACAACCTTGAAGATAAACCTCTCCCCTGCCTAATTACTCACAACAGAAACTCATAACAAAAAACAACTTGGTTTTTATTCGACAACAACTCACACAATACAAGTTTTGTGAACAAAATACAAATAGACACTGGCCCACTCTCTTCAAAAATTTATCAGCCTTCAAATCAGTGTTCCACCGAGACACATCCCCCCCACAAAACCCCACGTTTCCTAGACATCCCCATCTCGGAGACTTGGGGACTTGGGGGGATGTCCCCCCACCAGTCCACCACCACTGCCACCATCCCACCACTAGCATTGTCGTCTCCAAGATGCTGTTAGGACTTCAAAGATGCAGGAGTGTCCTCAAAACGTCTAAGGGATTCCTAGGGACTCCTAGTTATCTCCAATGTGTATAATTTTTATACTAGTACATCTTTTTATAACTATATTTTCAAATACGATATGTATTTCAGCGCCCCTGTCCCCTGTCCCTCACCCTCCGCAAACTTAGACCCTTGATTCCCCGTCCCGAAACTCCATGGAACTATGCTTCAAATCAATCCTCGACACCCTTCTCTACACTCTCATTTCCACCTTTCTATCTTGCGCCTCTTAACTGCGCACTCCCGTGTCACTACTGTGTAACAAATTCGGTACTCTGCCTCAACGTTATCTTCATTTGGCTCACAATCCACTCACCTACACATTTCACATTCTCTGCCGTGCACACACACCATTCAGCATTGATGCCTCTGTGGTCATCACTTAACCAACTTCCCAAGCCTATCGGCTTCTTATCTCACTGCTGCGCACGGAGCTTAGCATGGTGACTCACGGTCTTCATTGGATCGACCCTCTCCTCTCACCCACGCCCCCTTACATTCACTGCGCATTCTCCTTTTCACCTGCTGCGCATTCCCCTTTCAATTTGCTGCGCATTCTATTCATTTTCTTGGCCGATTCGCCACAAGCCTATCGGCCTTTTCCAATTCCCCGCGACCTCCCTTTGACTCTCTTTTTTCTGATTTTTAAAACAAGAAGGCCTGCTAATGAACCTGCGCCCCTACCCTGCTTTCCTCAAGGCATTTTTTTAATCTTCTCCCTCCTTGGTGTCTTGAAGGCGAAAAGGCTCAGTCATAGGAAAAATTTAAAAGTTTAATTTGAAGTCAAAAACTCTTCATTGCCTCAGACAACGGTTCATTGCATGAATGTCGACAGGGCAATTGCAACGACAACATCTTAACAAAATTTCTCTTAATCTGAAAATTGCTAATAAAGTTGAGAGTTTAGCTTTAAATCCATTTTGCTCATATCTTGCAATCATCGAAGTAGAGACAATATCTCTTTGAGGCATTCTCACAAACAGTTCATGTTCTCGATCTATGCTTTCACGTTTCGCATATGTGTCTACCTGGCAGTAATCGATGGCTGTTCATGTTCTATTCCATCGTAATTCAGACCATGAAGATGCTGGCAAAAGATAGTGAAGATTTGTTTTACACCATCCAATCACATTTCACAAGACAACATTTCTTCAAGACATATATCTGCTTCAATCGTTGTCAAAGTGTCATGATAAGAATGTAGAATTTAAGAGGTTTATACACTGATCTGATAGAGAGAAACCAAACAGAACAAATCAAAATTGGAATAAAAGAAAACCAACAATATTTTTGGGTGGTGCTGATGGCCTGTCCGCCGCGTGCTCCTACACCAAACCTTCAGATTTGGATTGTCTTCCTTATCACTAATAAGTATTAAAAATGAAATAGAATAATAAATTTATCATAAAACAAAAGAAAAAAATATGAACATCTAAAAATTCTGAAAAAACACAACATAAAACAAATATTTTTTATAATAATTTATATTAGCATAATTTAATAAAAATATAAAAACAAAAAATTTAATGCTCAAAATTACCTTGAAACAATCACACATATGGGAATTGTCTATGCAGCCATCAGACTGCACATTTGACCATATTTATTAATTTATTGAAAATCAGAATACAATACATTTTTATTTTCAATTAATTAATAAATACAGTCAAATGTGAACCCTGATGACTGAATAGACGTACTATATGCAATAGACCAATAAAAGCTACAAATCATTTCATTAAATGCTTCAAATGCTTCAATACATGCAGAGTTGCATTTAAATTCATAGGACCAAACCATAAAAAAAATATTAAGCTAAAGCACTAACAATAATTCTAAAGAGAAATGGCTACTCTTAACCAGTACGTTGTTTCCTATGTGCCTGTTGAAGTGGTCCATGGGGTCAATTCCACTGGAGGTGGTTGCACTGTTAAAAAGTAAACAGACATCTCCCCCAAAAAAACTGGGCAATAAACTGCACTGCCACGACCACAAATGGTGGATTTAACTCTGATCTCGATGTTCTAACTTTGACTGTAGTTTAATGTGAACTACCGCATGGCACAACAAATAACTACATGGCTTGACTGGCTAGTGTGTCTTTGACATCTACCAACTAAACAAACCCACAAAGTTTATTCTGTTCACCAACCAAAGGACGCTTATGAATAAGGGACTGGAGGAAGGGACCATTGAGGAAATCAGAGGACACCATGGCAGAGCAGAGGAAAGATGGTCCCCAAAAATACAACTATGTTGATGGTGATTGCACAACTTTTAGCTTTTTAGTTTTGTTATTTGTAGAGATTTGCTTTAAGTAGAGTAAAGAAGGTAAGTTAAAACACTTGTTTATGAACACAGAAGACTAAGACACCACAGAATGCAGTCTCTATAATTACTAAAGAAGCAGACACCCAAAACCATCTATTTTTAGCACAACATTATCGGGGATTAGTGTCCTTCTCTGTAAATAGGGCTTATGGTTTTGAACTATGCCTAATGTAGGTTTAGATTCAGGGTTTCTAGGTTTAGATTTAGGGTTTGTGGATTACTATCAAATTCTGTAACAATGCTTTAGGGTTTTCAAGTATAAGGCATGGAAGAGTCTTGACTGTGATAGTTCAATCACAATGAAACAATTGCCCTTTTGATCTTCTCTGAAAGAGTAGAGACTCTCCTCCTATTGTACATGATATTTTCCTTGGTTAAACCCTCGGGAAAATAAGACACTTTTGTATTCATTCCCATGTTGTCTCATCACTACAATACATGAAAGAATTCCATCACAGAAACAAAAAGAACTAAAAACAATTCAACCAACATGACAACCTCTGGAAAAATGGGTCTACAAATGTATCTCCCATGTTCATAACGTATAATTATAAGCATTCCAAATCCAATCTATTTGTTCATAACATTATGAATCTGTTTGTAGATGATTGATATTCCAAATCCAATATGGCTATGCCTCTCTGGTTTCCTGTCATGTATCTTGCAAGTGGGAGAAAGCAAAGCAGAGGTATCTGACCTTTCTTGTATAATTTTCATTTACTGCTCAGCATTCTGATGATGGATCATAAGTTTGATTCGAAATGTTGATTCAAAAAACTACGCACAGTTTTAATTCAGAAATTTGTTCTCTAATTTATGATGAACTGTGGAAACTCCATGCTGTTAATCTCCATTTACTTCTATAACAAGTTCATCCATAGGTCCATCATCAAATCCCTAAAAGACAAATTTAGTTAATCTCATATCAGTTTGAATTACATGATCTGTTTGAAGACAAAAAAAAAAAGGCTTTTTTAAATTTGAACTAAATATATACAACATGGGAATTGTCTACCTGTTGCTTCCATAGGCCTGTACGAGCTTAATATTGACAAATGGTGACATCTCCAACATGCATAGATGAATTCAGGGTTTCATGTAATGCCCAAGTGTATAATGCCCATTGAACAAGCTCAGTAATATGTTAGTAGTCAGTCTTTGAATTCAGCTGCACTGGAATCTAAGATCTGAAAAATTCTAAGTCTCAATTAGGTCATGGTTATCTCATTAAGATTGAAACCAAAAATCAGTTGGATAGTATTTAGCAATTTTCATGTTTGTTTAGATGGTTCCATCCCAGTGAGATATATGAATAAACAGAATACGAAGAATGTAAGTTGAATTAATTTCCATACCCACATCAAATTATAATAGTTTATGTTATTACATGTTCTCTTCTTCAACTGTCACAAAGATAAGTTGCATTCTATTCAATCCAAATAACCAACACTATTATAGAAGAAATTTTAGCTATGAATTATTTTCTATGTAGTATATCTACTTCCATTCAAGAGGATCTCATAGATCAAGTACTATTGAATGAAATGCAACTGCATGACACTTACCAAGGACCATTGGCAATTGTCCATTAATTTAGAGCCTTATCATCCTATCATATTGACTGAAAATCTTGTTGATAAATTTGGTCAGAGAACATGGTACACCAAAAGAAATCCCTTCATTGAGACCCAAGCTACATGGAGGGACCCACTGTATTGATTGTATGATAGATGTAATTTACAATGTTGACAGAAGTCTCAAAGTGGCAACATATTGAAGATAAGATTTGAAACAGAAAACAATAATGGCTAAATTCATCACTCTAGTGCTTTGAAATCTGCACAGAAACAACCAAAATAACATCTCTGAACACCTTTTTAAAAATCCATTATTAGGATTTATTGAGAAGAGAATAATTGAAGACCCTAAAAAATATACATCAAGAAGACAGAAAAAGACAACGAGCAAGTGTGGGGCTTATATGGAACAAAATCCAAGAAGGATTTTAACTGTTGTTTTGTTGCAGCTATGTAATCCATCTCTGTAATTTTTTATTTAGTCTTTTTCAATAAAAAAAAAAAGTGTGGGACTTTATAAATGAAGTGTGCCGTGGTGGTTAAAGAAACACCATCCCTTGTAAAGTTTTGGTAGACCATTGATACAAGCATAATGGTATTAGGATATTTAAAAGATGTTGAACCTACCTAATTTATTAACAATTATTCAAAAAAAAAAAATTAAAAATATTTTCAAGTTAAATGTATAAGTGTAGTAATTTCTTTGGAGCACTGAAAATTATTGTAGGTTATTAGTATTAATATTTTTAATGAATATTGTTAATGATAATTGTTGTAAGTGTTATTATTGTATTTGTAATATTATACTAATAAATGACTGAATTTCTATATGAACAAATATATAATTAAAATATTTTAAGTATAATATAATTACAATCACAAATATAACTTATTTAATATGGATAAGTATTTTAGATAATACTTAGATTTTTGTATTGTACTATTTTATTAGAAAGGTAAAAGATGAGTGATAAAATATTGGTCAAATAAAATTGAATGTAAAATGAAATAACAAAACTTTCATTGTTTTAAATATTGAGTCTAAGTCTAGGTTTTCTAGGTTTGTCTTTTTGTTGATTATTGGTTGACCTCTAATTGTATTTTTGTTGATTGTTTCATGTTTCTATATGACTTTAGTTGGTTCTAAGAATTGACCTCTTGTTTGTTCTTGTTACGTACCTTTTGTTTTATATTTGAAACTGTATCTCTGGAAATTTATGTTTGATTAAGTTAGAATTGCTAAATCTAAAAAAAATCCAAAGAGATAATGGAGTGCAAAGGAGAAAACATGAAAATAAATGAAGCAAAGTTACCCAAATCTTCAATCTCCATGACTGACCTCCATTACACCTTCTAGCTTGCTGCAAGTTGAAGAGTGCCCTCAGATTCTTCGAGCAACTTTAAGATTATGCCATGTCCTACACAAGTGTTGAAGGATTTGACTATGCAAAGATGACTTTAAGTGCTTAAGAGAATGCTTTAAGTATGCATGAAAATGTGTTGTGAAAATGAAGATCAAAAGTTCGCCTGAATGCTTGAGAGAGAGAGAGGAAGAAGATGAATTTAAAATTGCCATTTTATAAGAAAAGACAATTTCGAATGGACGGATGAGATTAATCTTCTAGAAAGATTCCAAGATCAATGGTCCAGAATTGATGCACCAAGAATATGCTATTCTTGGAGGAATCATGACAGGAAGACATGCAAAGACATGCAGGCCATGACAGACATACAGGCTAGGACAGGCATGCAAGGACATGCAGGGACATGCAGGCTATGACAGGAAATGAATGTTATGACAGGGGATTATGACAGAGCATCTTTGACCAAGTGGTGCATAAATAATTTATTTTAAATTATTTATTCAAAAATGGAGGAAATGGACAAGTGGAAAATAAATAATTTATTCAAATAATTTATTTGAAAATGGAGGAAATGGACAAGTGGAAAATTCCAATTATTTATTTAGAGAAAATGAAAAGAGGAGCATTTAATTAAATTTATTAATTTAATTAAATATAGAGATGAAAATTAGACCTTAAATGATTAATTTAGATTAACTATTTAATTAGGAGAGGTGGCATGGGATAGTTAAATGATTTTAATAATTGTTTAACTATGAAAGAATTAAAGGACCATGAATAATTAATGGTAATTATTTAACTATAGATGAAAGATGACAAAATAATTAAATAAATAATAATTTATTTAACTATTGAAGAAGAGGAAGAAATTAGTGACGCAATTAGTTTATTTAATCGATCAGGATAGAATAAATAGACATGAATTAATTAAATAATTAAAATTATTTAATTAATAGATGAAAATGGACTATATAACATAATTAAGTATCTTAATTATGCTAGAACGAAAGTGGCAAGAAATGGAGCTTGCAGGCCTAGGTCAATTTTCAGTGTCTACATTTTGCCCCTCTTTGTCATAATGTAGCCTGTCGCATTGTGACAAGGACAAATAAGTCAAAAATATGCCCTGGTGCAAAATAAGATGAGGAAGAATGATGAGGAGGGTTACGGTATGCCCCCTTGAGAGGACATACGGGTTCCAAGAACACGGGTGTGCTCTTGAAATTGATGAGAAGACTAGAAGATGAAGAGATAATAATAATAATAAAAAAATGTCAGTGCCAAAGATATGGATGATGATATGGATGCAATGCCTATATTAGATGGGCGAGGGAAGATGACAAAACAAAAGGAGACACATGTTAGTAAGACGAAAAAGATCCTTCAACACATTGCCATAGGACTACTAATTGTTGCTCTTAATCATCATTGGGCAGATTATCGTGATGGCCAACAAACACCATGATATGACGTAAATCAAGGTGTGCAAGGTCATACCATCACTTGACTTAAACAGTCACAAACAAGGATGATCATGACTCATACAAAAAGGTACATTTGCCCTAGTCTTTTTGTCATAACCAACCGCAAGCAGAAAAAGACAAGAAGGACAAATCATGAAACGTCGTTGCTTCTCTAAATCTTGTTTCCAGGACACCCTCGAGAAACTAGCAACATGATTGCCAAAAAAGACAAAATAAAGCCAAAACCATCATCGTGATACGTTGCTGCTTTTCTAAATCCCAGAGTCAGGACATCGCTGAGAAACCAGTAACATGAGTGTCAAAAGACAAAACAAATGTCATGATACGTCGTTGCTTCTCTAAATCCTATTGTTAGGATCTTGTTGAAAAACTAGTAACTTGATGAAAAATCAACAGACAAGTGCCAAGTGTTTGCCAAGTGTTTTAATGTTGAGATGTTTGGTTTGATGTCGAGATGCCAGGGTGTCAAGGTTTTGACGATGCTAAGATGATGAGTGCTGAAGATTTCCAAATTCAGGAAGGACACATCCTGAATAATGTTGATGTCAAGAGGAGAAACCCCTAAAATTCAAGAGGATCCCTCAAAATGCTAGGTGACAGTGACGATGCCTTAGGAAGGACACATCCTAAGGCATAAATGATAGGGGTTGTTCTTCAGAAGGACACATCTGAAAAAACATTGATGTCAAGAGGAGTGATCCTTAAATGTCAAGAGGATTGCTCAAAATGTCGGATGACAATGATGATGCCTAGGAAGGACACATCCTAGGGCATGATTAAATGACGGGCTACCCTTCAGAAGGACACATCTGAAGAGTAAGAAAGATTTGATTGGCTTGACTAAAATTGACTGAGATTGACCAATTTTGATATGCCAAGATGATTGTCATGTTCCGTTGACAAATTGTCGAAGTCCACTTGGGTAGATTGTTCGTTCAAATTTAAAGACTATTTCATGTGTGTGCAAAAATTGTGCAATGAACCCTAATGGACTGACCTAGTGTAGCCTCGGGGGCCCATCGACAGATGGCCTTGCCTACGTCATGCACTTAGAGACCTCGTAGTTCAACATGACCAAAGACTTTGTCTTGTTGACGAAAGATTGAGTCATGATTAATTTTGACAAACCTAATAGGACTAACCTAATGTCTCGGGGGCTCAAAGATGAGCCTTGCCTACGTAGCAAATGTGCAAAGACAACGTAGTTTGACAATGACAAAGTGATGAGGGCACAGTCCGAGACACAAAAAAATAACCCACAAACAAGAGAATAATTTTATTATTCAGAAAATGGAGCTTCTTACATGCAGAGGATATCAAATCCCCAAGTTCTACAACACATGCAAGTTACAGAAAGCTACAGAATAACCCTTTCGCAATATGCGAGCTTATCCCCAAAAAGTTACCCGAAAAATTAGAAACCCGCCCATAAATAGAGCTCCTCTTTAGTTTGGAGCCAAAACAACATTAAAATTTGAGTTTAGGCAGTTTGGCGCCGAAAATTACAACTTGAAGTTCAAATTTCAAAAGAACATTTGCAATTGTATATTCTAGAAAGTGCGCCAACTTTCCGAGGCCATAACTTTTGATCCAGGATCCGATTCACGAACCGTTGAACTGTTGGAAAGGTCTCAAGTCAAGAATGCGCTCAAAATTTTCTACACTGATTTTGGCAAGTTTTGGGGCCATTCCAGGAGCTCTAAGTGCCTCAAATCCAACTTGAAATATTTTCAGGTGCAAATCTAGGAAAAATAAAATGAATATCTTTCAACCTAGGAATAGAAAATAAAAACCGAAATTGGGAATTTCATTATGACGAAAAGGGTATCCAAAAATGTAAAAACATCTAAAAGCTGAGAAACTTGAAATTTAACTATTTTGGGTGATGCAAGATTGCCCCTTACACCACTAGATGCTCCTGCATCAGACACCCAGGGTA
>VDFB02362647.1:0-20922 GCA_007258455.2 Sequoia sempervirens | reverse complement strand
CCTCAACCCACAACCCCGGTCCTGGTGCGAACTGCCTCACGATCAATGATTTGTCCACATGCTCAAGAAAACCCGCTCTGATACCACTTTGATGAGGGCGCAGCCCGAGACACAAAAAATAACCCACAAACAAGAGAATAATTTTATTATTCAAAATGGAGCTTCTTACATGCAGAGGATCTCAAATCCCCAAGTTCTACAACACATGCAAGTTACAGAAAGCTACAGAATAACCCTTTCGCAATATGCGAGCTTGTCCCCAAAAAATTACCCAAAAAATTTGAAACTCGCCCATAAATAGAGCTCCTCTTTAATTTGGAGCCAAAACAATATTAAAATTTGAGTTTAGGCGGTTTGGCGCTGAAAATTACAACTTGAAGTTCAAATTTCAAAAGAACATTTGCAATTGTATCTTCTAGAAAGTGCGCCAACTTCCCGGGGCCATAACTTTTGATCCGGAGCTCCGATTCGCGAACCGTTTGAACCGTTGGAAAGGTCTCGAAGTCAAGAACGCGCTCGAAACCCGCTACGCCGATTTCAGAAAGTTTTGGGGCCATTCCGGGAGCTCTAAGTGCCTCAAATCCAACTCGAAATATTTTCAAGTGCAAATCTAGGAAACTAAAACTGCAATATCTTTCAACCCAGGAACAGACTAATCCTGGATTCCAGCACCTACTTTAGAAAATGATTGACATGTCAAGAATTTTCCCCAAAGCATGATTTATGTTTGCATATTTTATGTCAAGACCCAGGTAGGTGGGAAAATGGGCGGGGGAATGATATGGATGAAATGGATGGGTGTAAATGTCATGAGGAAAGCATGGGAAATGAGACAACTTGCCCCCAAGTGTAATGGTCCACATAGACAATTTATTTTACACATGACGCCTGTTTGCCAGGTTTTCATCATGGTACTTATCCAAGGCACCTGTTTGCTAGGTTTTCACCATTGGATGAAATTTTTCTCTTTACTATTTTCTTGACTTTTTTTATTTTTTTGGTGTCACCAAGACGCCTGTTTGCTAGGTTTTCATTAGGGTGACGATGTTTTACATTTTTCAATTTTTTTATTTTATTTTTTTGTATTTTTGGATAGCTTGGATGCTTTAGATGACCACTAACTGTTCTGAATCCACTAATGGTGCCGATGTAGAGACTGGTGCCATGATATGCCAATAATGTCCTTTCTGAAGTAGTTGGCTTGTCAGAATGATAGTGCTTGCATACAATTGATTGATGTCATCATGGTCTTTTCTGATACTAGAATTGGCCTTATCAAAATACGCACATCGCAATAAAGTGCCATGAGAATCCTTGTGATAAAGAGTTGCTACCATAATGCGATGGATTTGTGACATGAAATTTTTGGACTTTAGGCGAGATGTAGGATTATGACGGATGATGGTAGACATGGAAAAGTTGTTTGGACGTTTGGATAAATCACTTTTTATTTTCCAAACTTGGTATGATGGATGGCAGATTTTGGAGGGATGGCATTTGGAACCAACACCTTTAGATGCCTTGCTTGATGACCATTTTGAAGGAGGTGGACATGTGTTATATATGGGAGTCCTCTTGTCTTGTGGCTCCACATTTTGATTAACTTTTTCTTTTGACATATTTTCTTTGCTTGATCCACTTTTGTTTGGGATCCATTTTAATTTCATTTGTCCACTTGTCTTTTTGTTTGATTCAATGGCCCTTGACATTTTATTTTTGACTTTGTAAGACTTTTTTTTTTGTTGGTTCCAAAGGGAAGGTTTAAGATGTTGAGACTGATGGTTTATGGTGTGGGTGGACGAGGTGTTGGCAGCAATCTTATGACAAGGATTTCTCATGGACTCTATTTTGACGTTTGTATCTAACAAGGTTTCCCCCAGTATTGAGGAGGTTCCACTGACATCATTTGATTTTCTAACTAAAGAATAGCCAAGACCTTGATGTCTGTAATTTTCCTGAAGTTGTATTGGTTCTTGAATGCCTTGCTCGTTTATGCCTAGTCCTTTGCCTTGATAATGCATTCTCTAACATATTTTGTTTGTAATGGGGTATTTATTGTTTTGAAAGCAAGATGCTAACCCATCATGATGTATGTGGACACTGTCACTTGGAATATTTTCGTCTACAAGAAAGCCTGCTCTGAAAAAGATAGATGACCCTAGTTGATAAAGTGTCTTAGCTTCATTGTCATGTTGGCCATATTTCTGACTGATATCTTTGGTCTGATCTTGTGACATGTCAAGTTCAGATGATTCTATTGGTGCTTCCAAGTCAATGTCGAAGCCATCGTTATGGTCAGTGTCATGGAGTCCAATGAAGTCAACTATAGCTCGATCATTTGCAAATATGTCCATAATGGAAGACTCTTGTTCTTGAGGAATATCATCTATGTGTGTCATGGAGGCAAGTGTCTCATCTTGGAAAGTGTCGGTAGTCGGGGCCTGAATAGGGTCGTCAAGTGTTTGATTATAAATGGTGTAAAGGTCAAGGAGTGGATCATTTTGGATTTCTTGGTCAACAGTAGGGTCTTGGTCAAAGATGGGGTTGTCATGGATTTGGACTTCTTGGTCAATGGTAGGGTCTTGGTCAAAGATGGGGTTGTCGTGGATGATATAATCGAAAATGGAATTTTTGTTCAGGATAGGTGTGTTTTGGATGTCATGATTATTTTGAAGGACATCTTGAATGGACTTTGAGATAGGGTCATGGGATGGACTACCTTGATCCTGACATGAAGGTGACGTTATGATGTCATGCTTTGGGCTTTCATTTTGACATGTATCCTCAAGTTTAGACAATGGGATTTGACTTTGGACAATGATAGAATTTTCATGACTAAAAGTGGCTTGTGAGGGGGTGACTTGAAAAGGATTAATGGATGAAGGACTAGGATAGGACATGGAGACTTGGACTGGATTAATAAGGTATGATGTGGAGACTTGACATGAGTTGGTAGATGGTTGATAAGGTATGTAGACTTGGACGGGATTGGTAGGTGAAGGACTAGAATATGACGTGGAGACTTGTAATGGACTAGTGGACAGTTGGTTTCCCTTGTCAAGGTTAGGATAAGGGTGATAAGTGGATGTTTGTTGTGAATTAATGGTAGGATTTATGTTAAGTGACTGTTGATGGTGAGGGTAGACAGATGGAGGTCCCAAAGTATTTATGTCAAAGCCCTGTGGTAACCTAGCCCCTTGGTCCAAAAGCATGGCTAGATACCTTTGAGGGTCACGTAAGACTAATTTTTCTAAAAAGGAGGCTATATCAGGATTTTGCGTTGTAGCTTCTAAGTCTTCTACGTATACTCATCCATTTTGGTCTCTTTGTATGAATGGTTCAGAAGGATTTTGTGATGAATATGGCATGTTCATGGAAGATTGCATGTTCATGTTGTGAAATGGGTCAGAAAAAGTCCAATGTTGGTTCATGTCATAAGTGTTATTATCAATGTTGGGATTGAAATCTTGTCCAAAGTTTTCCATTTGTTCTCTCTGTCTTTAAACCCTAGTCTCAACCATAAAAGGGGATTTCTCAAATGAGGATGATAAGAATGACAACTAAATGCAAGGATGACACTAGCCTATGTTTTTGTCTTTTTGTGTGATAAAGGATGACAATGCAACTAGATGATAATGCAAGTATGCCAAAAGCCAAGGTGACTAGGATGACAATGTTGACTTGGATGACAATGTTGATTAGGAAAATGACAATGTGGATTAGGAAAATTGCAAGGTCAAGGTGCAAAATGAGGACTAATGAGGGAACTAATGCAAGGTATAGGTTCAAAATGACAATTAGGATGAATGATATTTTTGGATTTTTTTGGATAAAGGATGACAATGCAAGACTATGTTTTTGGATTTTTTTGACAATAAGGGATGCAATATGACAATGCTGTCTAAAGAAAATGACTAATGCCAAAGGACAATGAAGACTAAGATGACGAGTTATGACACTAATTTTTTTTTTTGTATTTTTGGAGGATGTCAATGCAAGGTGATAATGACGTTTTCCTAAAGAAAATGACCAATGCAAGGTGATAAATTGTTAAGAAAAGATGTCAAATGCCAAGGTGATAGTGAGGACTAATGTGAAAATGTTTGATTCACGTCGGGTTCACCAAATGTATCTCTGGAAATTTATGTTTGATTAAGTTAGAATTGCTAAATCTAAAAAAAATCCAAAGAGATAATGGAGTGCAAAGGAGAAAACATGAAAATAAATGAAGCAAAGTTACCCAAATCTTCAATCTCCATGAATGACCTCCATTACACCTTCTAGCTTGCTGCAAGTTGAAGAGTGCCCTCAGATTCTTTGAGCAACTTTAAGATTATGCCATGTCCTACACAAGTGTTGAAGGATTTTACTATGCAAAGATGACTCTAAGTGCCTAAGAGAATGCTCTACGTATGCATGAAAATGTGTTGTGAAAATGAAGATCAAAAGTTCTCCTGAATGCTTGAGAGAGAGAGAGGAAGAAGATGAATTCAAAATTTCCATTTTATAAGAAAAGACAATTTCGAATGGACAGATGAGATTAATCTTCTAGAAAGATTCCAAGATCAATGGTCCAGAATTGATGCACCAAGAATATGCTATTCTTGGAGGAATCATGACAGGAAGACATGCAAAGACATGCAGGCCATGACATACATGCAGGCTAGGACAGGCATGCAAGGACATGCAGGGACATGCAGGCTATGACAGGAAATGAATGTTATGACAGGGGATTATGACAGGGCATCTTTGACCAAGTGGTGCATAAATAATTTATTCAAAAATGGAGGAAATGGACAAGTGGAAAATAAATAGTTTATTCAAATAATTTATTTGAAAATGGAGGAAATGGACAAGTGGAAAATTCAAATTATTTATTTGGAGAAAATGAAAAGAGGAGCATTTAATTAAATTTATTAATTTTATTAAATGGAGAGATGAAAATTAGACCTTAAATAATTAATTTAGATTAACTATTTAATTAGGAGAGGTGGCATGGATAGTTAAATGATTTTAATAATTGTTTAACTATGGAAGAATTAAAGGACCATGAACAGATAAATAATTAATGGTAATTATTTAACTATAGATGAAAGATGACAAAATAATTAAATAAATAATAATTTATTTAACTATTGAAGAAGAGGAAGAAATTAGTGACGCAATTAGTTTATTTAATCTATCAGGATAGAATAAATAGACATGAATTAATTAAATAATTAAAATTATTTAACTAATAGATGAAAATGGACCGTATAACATAATTAAGTATCTTAATTATGCTAGGATGAAAGTGGCGAGAAATGGAGCTTTTAGGCCTAGGTCAATTTTCAGTGTCTACAAAAACTTTGTTAAGGTTATGGACCCTTTCCAAACCCTTACTTTTGTCCTTATAAAAAATATACATATTGATGCTACATATAAGATACAAGCTATTTACTAGGCACTACATTTTAGTAATAAATAATTCTTGAATATTCAAAAGAATTAGTATATTTGACAAGAGATTAATTGAAATTCATAAAACTATTAGCCAAAGACTAAAGTATAGATAACAATATGTTAGAACCTCTTTGATATATCATTTTAGGTATTAATAAATAGAGGTTTTGGTGTATATATTTTTAAATAAATCGACTATTTAATTATAATAAAATAGTTATTCTAGGTGTCAACTAGTGATAGTTGTAGATGGTCGAGTACTCTATATTATATTTATCACACCTAGGGAAGTGGTAGTTATAGATAGTTGCATGCTATATATGATATTTATCCCACTCGAGGAAGTGACAGTTGTAGATAGTTGAGTGTTATATTATATTTATCCCATCTAGGGAAGTGGTAATTGTAGATAATTTAATGTTAAATATTATATTTATCCCACATGTGTGAGGAACTAGTAGTTATAAGTAGTTGAGCGGTATATATTGTGGTATATAAGAAAAAAAGAGTAATCTTGAGAATATTACATAATTGGAGTTGTTCTATTCTTGAGGTTGTCAAGCTCAAACTGGCACTATGAATATTAATACAAAGTCATTATCTTGCTCATATTTTTTTGTTATTGATCTTATTATTCATTATATTATTGCTTAAAATATTTTGTATTATATTCATTCACATTTACAAATTCTTTGGAAGTGGTATCAAATTCCTTTCCTGGCCTAAATCTATAGTATACAACCAAGTTTCGCTACTACAACAATAATTCTTGGTGATTCATGATCTACTTTTCATGATATAATGCATAGAAAGAACCTATGAAAGGTTAATAGCCTCTTATGGGATCACATGTAAGTCTTGTTATGGTTTATAAGAAAGTGAGAGTGATCTTGAGAATATTGTATTGGAGCTAGTTCTCTTTTGGAAGTTTTCCCTTTGAAGTGACAATGTGAACATTAATACAAAATCACTCTTGTCCATTCTTTTTGTAATTCATCTTATTATTTGTTCTATTATAGAATACTGTATTTTGTAGGATCTGCATTCAAATTTACAAATTCCTTAGGAGTGATATCAAAGCTCTTTCTTGGGCTAAATCTATAGTATACAACTGATTTTTCACTACTACAACAATAATTCTTGGTGACTCATGATCCATTTTTCATGATATAGTGCATAGAAAGCTCATAGGATTAGTGCATAGCCTCTTGTGAAATCACATGTAAGTCTTGACAACTTAAGTCAGGGAAGAGGGATTTTTCCTAGTAAAAATGACTAATAGCCCCACACTTTATATTTATGTATCTTTTTTATTCCAAGTGTATACATGAGTTATCATTGGGAGATCATGACTTTAATATCAACAATGAATACCAAATGAGAAATTTTGGTACCTAGAGAGAGATACTCAATTATGTGCAACCTTTTGTGACTAGTGAGATTTATCTTTAAACCTCTTAGGAAGCCATAGCCTTGTTACTTAGTATAGAGATTGATAGTTTCATATTTTTATTAAGAATACAAAAGGTTTTTCTATAGGTGGGAATTGTGAGTGTCAAAATTTGGAAGAGGAGACATTTTAACATCCAATGATGATTATAAACCTAGCACACAACCCTACATGGCATGAAATGATGAAAACTTATCTCTCCTAACTAATTATAAAGTGATAAAAGATCTTAGCCAATCCCCAAAGCCTGCTTTGTTTTTGTTTCACATTGCTTTGACTATTTGCCAAGTGTTTAGTTTGACCATTTTCCAAGTGTTCACTTGTTGTCACCTTGACTTATTTTTTTCCTCAAATTGTAACATTTTCCCTTATTAAATATTGATTCACAATAGGGTGAATGTTGTTCAAATAGGTGAAAAATTTATTGATAAAATGGGAAAACAACTTATTTTTGTATTTCTTCATCATTCTCATTCATGGCACCCTTCTTTGAGATTTTGTTTCCTTTTCTTTGATAGATAAATGTATCCAAAAACCCCAAGTTTGGATTTTACCTTCTTCTTGTGTAGGAATATATTTTAAAAAAGAGAAAATTTACACAATATCTATATTCTCGAGTTTAAATTCTAATCTAGATTACAAAGGTGGAATTAAAAATATATACATGGAGTTGTTAAGAAAAGAACACATGCACAAGCTAGGTGAAACAACCAAGAGTTCTATTTCTTATTGAAAGGCCATCCTTGTTGAGGACTTTATCCTTTCCTATAGGTTTTGACTTGTTGGACACCTTTGGTCTAAGTCTAGGAAGTGCTTATAGATAGTCACTAATTGTTGCTTGATGTTATTCTAATGATTGAAATTAGATTTGAGTCAATTTTTCATAATTTTGAGTTTATTCCTACTTGTCTTCCCCTAGACCATGTATCCTAGAATTCTAGTGGTTCAACCATGTCCCAACCAATCCATGGTATTCTAGATAAAAAATGGGTGAAGAGAAATAATGTGTAATCAAGTTGTTTTCATAATAACATAAACATTAGTAAGTCATAATATCACAATGGAATATAAGCATTTATCATGTGTCATCTATTTAATACTTGGTATTCATACATCCATCCACTTTTGTATACAAATTTAAAACATTAAATACCAAAAATACACACACATATATGTGTAACAAAAACTAAGTCTAAAATATTGAATAAAAAAGAAAGAGTGACATCAATATCATGATACATTATAAATAGAAAATAATTCTAAGGTATTAAAGTAAGCTACAAACCAAATACTATAAAGTGGTAAAAGTGGTATATAAAAATGAAAGGTATTCATGAGGATCTCTAGGTTTCCATGTGGGTTTCATTATAACCATCCTCACTACAATCACACTTGAAAAAAAACCATGTGAAAGAGGGGTTGGTAATCTAGGAATCTCTTGTTGCAGTGCCTTTCCCTCTCTTGCATTCTCACATCTCTCCTATACTCTCTAAGTGGTGCTCTTTTTTGGGTCCCAAAATCATTGTTAACACTCTTAGAGGAACCAAACCACTTTGAGGGAAAGGAAATATCATATTGAGATGGGAATGATCATCTCATCAAAAAAATTAATTGATTTGAGGCCAATTGCTAAGAGTGGATATCATTTCCTTCACTTCAATCTTAGTTAGACCTAATAAGGTGTTCCTAGAGGTATTCTTAACAAGATTAATCATAGGTAAAGATATAAAAAAATGAAAGTGTTACAATAGTATCCAACATGCACTTGACCCCAAAGGTTTTCACTAGACCAAAGACTAACCTACTACACTTAAAACCTCTTTTAAGCTAATAAAACACATCATTGCACAAGTACAAGATAAGGGTATACAAAACATGATTCTTTAGGATAAGAAATGTTGTGGATCACTATAGATGCTTCCCTAGATGAATCATTGAATCATGAGATGCGTACACACTACTAACCTACTCTTAAACTACTAGTGAAATATATTTGTCATTTTGAGATTATGGTTATAAATTTTGATTTACTAAGAAAAATAAGAATTTAAAATCACAACATAATAAGAGCTATGAATACACACACACTAAAGATAAGAGAATAAATCAAGTAAACATACTTTACAATCCATCTCCAAAATCCAAAAATATATACAAAATAAAGAAGAGACCTTTATAAAGATTGAAATGAATTTGAATGTTATGGAATTCATCAAATCCATGTTACAATCATACCAATAAATGTGGTAAGATAAAACCCTAATCTATAATATTGTCATAAATTTTCCATAGAAGTTCCCTTGAAGATCTACAAATAGCCACATGTGGAAACATTTAGTTACAAACATCAATTATAAAATTCCGACCTCATAATTTATAAAATATGTTATTTTGTAGGAGACAATACTTGCAGGAATTGAAACCCTAGATAATCCTCAACACTTGAAATCATGTGAGAAATAGAATTACCAACCATTTGTTTAGATTTTTTTTTTTGTTAGTATAGCATTTTGTTTAGTTTCCAAGTTGCTTGGGAAGAGCTGATCTTGGGAGCCAAGTTCCATAGAATCCCCAACCCTTGCCTTGATGCAAAGGAGGAGAATCAAGTTCACCTATGTGATGAAGAGTCTATGGAAGGTATGATTTAGGGTCATTAACTAGATTATGGAACAATAATTAGATTTATTCAAGGAAACTAAAAAATATCATCTATTATCTAGATGGCTTTTATGGAGATCCACAAGCCTCATATGAGAATGGTCATTTTGGTCCAAAAATATGAGGGAAGGTTCTTGTACCTGAGGAAGAATACAAGATGACTTTGAAACACTTTGAGCTATGAAATAAAATTGAAAGTAAAAATAAAATTTTAAGATACACAAGATGGGGGAGCACATAAAGAACATTAAGGATAAACTAAAATAGGTGGTTGACTAAAAATGGAAAACTACGGGGGAGGTATTTGAACAATCAAGTGTCTAGATATCTAACCAAGGGTAACCCAAGTAAAGAAAAAGAAAGGAAGGACAAGATAAGCACAAAGGAATTACAATTTTTACATGAAGAACTAGATATGGTTAAGGCCTTGAACCAACTATAATGAGCATGTGTTTTCTTATTCATTTTGATTAGTGGATACTTGTTGAGCTTTTTATTCTATTCTCTATTAGTTGTGGTTTTGTCTCTTTTGTTTTCTAGTCTAGGGTGTGGGTTAGTTATTCCTATCCAATGCTATTTTAAGCTATGATGTAGTTGTTATTTTGTTGTTTTGGGTTATTTTTTTAATAAAATTTGATGTATATGGTTTATGGCCACTTCCAAAAATATTACCTTACTCAAAATAATAAAGTAAATATATTCACAATCTAAATTCATTTGGATATCTTTTTTAGTTGATAAAAGCGGCCCTATGATGGGGGCATTTCCCAATTGCATTAAAAAAATATGTACATCAAAACCAAGATTACCTAACATGAATCTTGGAAGATAACATGTAAAAAATATCCAACTATAACATGTTATATAAAAAAAATTATAAATAGATACATGTCATAAAGAAACATCCAAATAAGGATCCAAATTAGTTGTTGAGCTTCCTGGCCTCCTTTTACCCAATGTAATGTCCCAAATGAAATATTTTTTTGAAATAACTTAAATTTGCAGCAAGGGACAACAAGTGAAATTTAATTCTCATTCAAATACCCACATGAAATTGATTTCTCAAATAAACTAAAGTGCCCTCAAAGAATTAACAAGAAATCTCACAAACTATGCATCCAAATTGGAGATTTCAAATCAATTTGAAACTTCATCAAACTTAAAATGAAAATAAATAACATGAAAATATATGTTATTTGTAGAAAATCCATGGCATCAAGGCTAATATAATTGTAGACACTTAAAAATGTCTCGATGGATCACATTAGCTAACTAACATCATTTCATCCTAAAACCCATCCTCTTTTCGCTTAATTGATTAAATTAGCCTAGCTATTTAATTAATTACCTTATTTTCATCTATTAATCTAATTGACCTAATTAGGTTAATTCATCCCCTTTCATGCTAACATTTAGTCCTATTAAATTGAATAAATCAAATTATTTAATTTAATCCCTAAAGTCCTCTTATTTAATTAAATAACCCTAAGTTATTTAATTAAATATCACATCACTTCCCCTTTCCATTAAATATTTATTTAATAAATATCCTAATTCCCCTAATTTTCATAATTGAAACTTTTTTTTAATTATCAAATTACTAATTCTTCCACTTGCAAGGGAATATTCTAAGGGAATATTCTTCCTTTGCACATTCCTCCAAAAGGGGAATATTCCCATGGAATATTCCTTCCCCTTTTGCACAATTAAACTTTGTTTTAATTTGCAAAATATCTATTTCCTCACCCATGAGAATATTCCAAAGAATATTCTTTCTCCTCACTCATTTGGAAAAGGGAATATTCTCACTTAGCTTCATATGTAAATTAACTTGTGACTTCATGTGCAAGTTAAATTTTGACCTCTTGTACAAGTCAAAAGTGTGCTTGTTTAGAAGGAATGGGAACCCTTGATTAAATCTCATCTTGTATTCTCACTCGTAGATGAGAATCCATGATCCATGCCTCCAATTTCCTCCATCCTTGACCGTTGATTAGCCTTTTTGATCTTAACCCTTCATTTCTCATTTACTTTCCTATAAATAAAGCACTATTTGGAGACAAATGGATCCATCTTTTTCAGAGCAAACTCATGTTGTTGAAATCACTCACATTCACACTCTTTTTTAACTCACATTTAACATATTTTAGTTTAAATTAGTTGGCATAATAGCTTAGCTTCCATTAATGGCTTCCATAATGCATCCATTTAGCTAATTAGATAATTAGGGTTTGAATCTTTTTAGTTTAAATCTCATTTAGATTAGCCTAGAAATTGTATATATGAATCATTTAGCATAAAATCATGTTAGATTATCTTTTGCATCCTACTCATTTTGGCAAAAATCATGTTTTCAATCACATCTCACAACCATTTCATCAATTCTCTTCAATAGAATCAATTGAAACAAGCTCACTGATCATGGGATTGGGAAAGGGTCGTTGTTTCACATTGTGGATGTGAAAATTTGCATATAGTTAGCATTTTAAAACCAAAATAATCCTCAACATCCCTATGAGATAATGAAACATGTTAGATATGCTAAGTAAGATATTAAAACAACAAGAAAAACCAAATAAGCATATAAACAACATGAATCAACTTCATCTCATAGTGGATTGGTGTCACATGTGCTAGTGACCCTTTCCCAATCCTTGATCAAAGCTCAAGATGATGTAAATGCAATGGAAATGATGAGCAAGATGAGTTCTCAAATTAAGAGAGTAACCTTGCAAAAAAGTTGTGGATCTATAAATGAGAATGAAGGCCTTCTTTTATAGATTTTCTTGATGAGAGATTGGCCAAGATGGTGAATGTGGGACTAAAGATCCACCAATGAGGAGAGGCCATTTGTCAAATGATGATAGGCCAATGGATGTGCAAGATTTGGGAAGAGTGCCCATGAGAGGGAGAATTTGAATTCAAATTTTGCAATAAATTTTGAGAGGGGACAAGAAAAACAACAATAAATGCAATGTTGGAGGGACAAATCAACTTGTCATGTTGAGGAAAATGAGGGTTTTAATAAATAAAAAATTGATTTATTTGTGCAAGAATGAGAATATCTAGAGAATGCAAGTGGGTGAGATTAGTATTTAATCATGGTTAGATTAAATAAATGATGATTATGTTAGTTTAATGATGATTAGGTGAGTTTGACTTTTAGGACTTTGATATTTGATTTATTTAAATCAGAAAATGATGGAATATGATTTAGGATTTGATTTAAATGGATGTTTGATTTATTAAAAGGTTGATGATAATGTTTATTTGATTTTAAATAAATGATCCTAGGAGATGAAATTACCTAATGAATGGATGAAAGTGCACCTGATTGATTGATGAATAGTCCTAATGTGAAATCTAAACGAATGAGCCTAATCAAATGCAGAATGTTAATTTTGCATGTCTACATTTTGCCCCTCTTTGAAGCAATGTACTTGTTGCATTGGTTCAAAGAATAACTTGCTGCGATCAAAATTCAAAAAAATTCTTATTTTTTGGATGCCCTAGCGGAAAGAAGTACACTGGTACATTGCCCCCTCGAGAGATCGAGCGAAAATATTCGATTTGAGGGTCGATCTCGTG
Organism: Sequoia sempervirens; assembly: GCA_007258455.2. Classification (NCBI taxonomy): domain Eukaryota; kingdom Viridiplantae; phylum Streptophyta; class Pinopsida; order Cupressales; family Cupressaceae; genus Sequoia; species Sequoia sempervirens. The sequence goes on along the minus strand of VDFB02362647.1, from coordinate 7,784 downwards.
ATAAAGGTTCAAAATGGGTGGTTATGAACGATGACGATGCAAATGAGATGATTTTAAGATGCTTAGAATAACAAATCTATATTATCCTAAACAACTTAAATGAAGATATGATGTGATGATGGATGACATGGATGATGTGATATGCTATGATTATGCAATGGATGATTTATGCAAATGCTTAGACTAACATATCTATATTATGATGATGATATGCATGTGAGATGATATGCAGAATATTGATGATTTATGGATGCATAATGGATGCATGATGGATGTAATGGTGATGATGATTAACTATTCATGTTGTGATGTTAGTGCGGAAGATGAAGAAATTAGATGATGACAAGAGGATCCAACAAGCCAACATTATGAGAGATGATGATGAGAGATGATGAGAAATGATGATGATAGATGGATGATTTTCTTATCAAGGATTGGGATTTTAAAAGGGTCACTTACTTTATGTTTGATAACACGCCTAAGCACGATGCATCAAGGTATAAAGGACCAGGATGTCATTGTACTTAGTGTGATGGACTTTGACTCGACAAATAGATAGGAGTATTCTTGTTCACACCTGACATACGAAACCTTGCTAGGATGCACTTTAGAAGTCTCAAACATCTCGGACCAAAACACGGAAAGGTATAACCAATCAATGCAATAGTCAACAAGCTATCCAAAACATCCTCCATACATATCTAACAAAGCAAGTATTCACCAAGTTATTTTACAAGAACGTCCAACAAACACGGCCGAAAAACAATAATGATCGTTGCCCCATTCCTATCTCTCTAAATCCTTACGTTCGGATATCATCGAGGTCCTTGAATGCGCAATAAGATAAAGTCAAAGAAAAGATAAAGCACACAAACAAGCTAATGTTCTTCAATCTGCTAACCAAGGGAATGTGTTTTTAAGGATAAGGACCGAAACTATTGCCTAAAGATAATGCCCATTGTAGGAAGGATACATCCTAGGACATGTTAGTGGATGGTGGCACGTCATTTCATTTTTTTATCCAAAATGTTCTTTCTGATAAATAATGCCCCTTGTAGGAAGGATTCATCCTACGACATGATGTTATCAGATGATTGATATGAGACTGTTTGGATGATGGACTATTGACACAAAGACTTGACCAACTTGTTTACGTACTAACTGAGACTTGAGACTTGATGCTTTTGAGATTTACTTTTAACCCGCTAGACTTGTTTCTAACTGTTTCACCAAAGGTTGAGGATGGCCCGATCAGGTTTATTATGAATGGTGTTTATTAGTTACTGCAAGCGAGATGGTAGGATGGACTTTTTCAAATATTTGGATGTTTTGGAGTTTTGCAATGTTTGAGGCTGTTTTTGGTATTTTTGAGATTTTCAAATGTTTTAATTTTTGATTTTTTGAATGTTTTTTGGATTTTGATGTTTTGAATTTTTTTGGATTTTTGTGTCTCGGGGGCTGATCGAAGATGAGCCTTGCCTACGTTTAAGCTTAGAGATGACGTAGTTCGAATTTCATGTTTTTGACGTTTTCTGTTTTTGAGTGTTTTTGGATTTTTTGATGTTTTGGATGTTTTTGGATTTTCTGATTTTCTAATGTTTTTGGATTTTCGTATGATTTTGACGATTTGGATATGGATATGTGTGATGATATCAATTCTCTGTTTAGGATTTTTGTTGAAGACCAAGCTAAGGTTGACTGATCGAATCGATGGATTGATTGATGATGATAACATTGTTGAGGATACGCAACAATGCAAGAATTGGATTGATCAAGATTGATTAAGATTGATGATGATAACATTGTTGAGGATGCAAAACAATGCAAGGATTGATTGATGAGGATTGATTGGATTTGATTGATCAGGAGTGATGATGATAACATTGTTGAGGATGCACAACAATGCAAGGATAGTGTTAAGCAACACAAGGATTGAGAAAGATATCCCAAGATGATGATGGATTGATTGTATTCGATTTAATCAAGATTGTTGAAGCTTGGTTTGGAACAAAAGTTGTTCGAATGATTTGATGTGATGTTTGAAGGGTGTGTTTGATGCAACTGACAGTGATTTTTTTTTTTTTTGGATTGATGTTTGATGAAAGATGACGCTTGATAAGGGATGTTTGTTCGTCAAAATATGCCATGGGCTAGTGCTTTGTAATTTTTGCTCATAGGTGTTTGACCAATTTGGTTTCACGTTTTCCAATGTTCAAATCACCACATAAGTTGGAGGACATAGACCAAGATTTATTCCCGAAGCAAGATGCCAATATTTGCCCCCAATGTCTAGCAATGTATGGAATGTGATGGGATGGATGCTTGGATAGGTGTATGGATGGATGGATATGGATTAGGTTGCGATAAGATAAGGTGCTTGGATAAAGGATGCTCATTTGGATAATGCTTCATGGCTCAGATAACGCTGCATAGGATAGGATCAATGAAAACGACCCATGTCAAGATGTTTACCATAAACAAGTGTAAAGTGTGCACGAAAATTTCATCAAGATCAAGAGAACTTGGATGATGGACATAGTGGATAAAAATAGATTGGATATATGGTTAATGGATGAATGGCTTTATTATGGATGAGATGGATGGAATGCTCGATTTATTATGGATGGGATGAAGATACCGTGCGAACCAGCGCCGTGAATCGCGGATTCCCACCACCCATGGCCTTTGTTGCAGTTTTCATCATGTAGTCTTGCCAAAGCGTCATATCGCGGTTTTTTCACTGAAGGGCGATTTTTATCTTTACTATTTTCAATCCTTTTCTTTTGATTTTTGCTTTTCATATTTTTTGATTTTTTTTTTTTTTTCTAAAAGATTCATACCGAACCACTTGGTGGTGTTGATGTAGATGCCCCTGTCATAATGTGCCATCGATATCCTTCTTGAAGAATTTTCTTTGCTAAGATACATGCACTTGAATGCAACTTTTGAGATTCTTGATTTGCTTCGTCGATACCAGAGTTAACTTTGTCTCTGTGCGTACATCGCGATAGAGTGCCCTCTAAATCCTTATGATGAAGGGTCGTTGCCAATACATGGTCAATGTGAGAATTGGATGTTATGCGTGGAGGCGTGGATGGAGTGTGTTTAGGGATAAAAGATGGATTGGTTGAGAGTTTGGAACCTTTGACTCTCCAAACTTGGGAAGATGAGCAATGATGGGTGGATATGAAAGTGTGTGTGGAATTAGGACCAACCACTTGATAAACTTTGTACGTCGCCTGAAAAGCTTGCTTTTGCTTTTGCGGACATCTTTGATGGATACTTTTCCCTCTTTTATTTTGCTCCATAGTTTCTTTGACTAATGGAGTTTGATAGGGATGATCTTTCTTCGTATGCTTTGGTATCCATTTGTATTTGATTTGTCCATTATGCTTCTTAGCTTCTTTTGCTTTGATAACATTCTTTGTGCTTTGGTTAAAATATTTCCTTCGAAGTTGGTCCCAATTTGTGGATGGGGTGATGGGTGGATGAATATTCATGACATGACTGGTTGTAGTATTGACATCGGTTTCATCATAAGGATTCTTCGTGCTTCCTATGTTGACGTTTGCTTGAGACGAAGTTGCCCCCAGTATTGTGGAAGTAGTACCTTCGTTCTTTGATTTTGCTTGTTCTAAGATGTCTTGTTCAGTAAACATGCTCTGACAAATGACCACTGTAGATGACATTGTTTCAATTTTCCGCTCTGCTAACTCTGGATTATACTGCTCTATCTTACTTGCTTCCTTGAGTGGATACTGTTGGATATCTTTATTCATGATGTCCTTAGTCTGCATTTGTGATATATCTGATACTATTGTTGAAAACTTTGTTTGACTGTAGGAGTTGATAATCTGCTCTTTTTGTGTAACAAAATCTTGTTCTAGATGAGGATCATCTACATGTCCATCCAAAGAAAGCATCTCATGGGTAGATGGAGGAGTATGTGCATCTTGCATATATAGGAGGGTGTCCATTAAATCATTGTAGTATCTTGAAGACACAAATTCTTGATCTCAAATGTTTTCAGAGTTGTTTTCATCATGCTTTGGATCAAGTTCTTGACATGGGTCAGTTTCAAAGGATGTATTTCTTTCAAATGGTTCTTGGATGTTGTCATTGGGCATGTGAAGTGGTTCAATATCTTCAAGTGTCAATTTCAGGGTTCCTTCAGTATCTGTAACCATGCGGTCAAAGGGGATCAACATGTCTTGGAAAGGATCATTGCTAGACTTTGGTGAAAGATTTTGATCATGCTTTGGAATAAATTCTTGAGATATGTCCTCTAACTCGTAAGGCGATGTAGAGACATTTTCAACATGATCATAGGTGAACTGATTGTGCATTATGTCAATTGGATCAAATAATCCTAACACTCCTTAAAAGAGATCACTAAAAAGTGGCTCTTGATGTATGGTGAGTTGATCATCAAATTGTGTAGATACATCCTCAATGTGCTCCTCGATGGAGAGGTTTTGATCATTGTTTTCGACAATTGCGGTGGAGAGATTGTGAATGTATTTGACCATAGAGTTAAGTGATGTTGATATTTCTTGAATTGGCTCATTGTTGAGTTTTGTTGGTGGATTTTGATCGTGATTCAAAAGTGACTCTCGACATATGTCGATTTGATCATTGGATGAAGTAAACGTGTGCTCAGTGATGGATTGATCTTGATCCTTGTTTTCAATAGTTGTCATCTTTTGTGTTTGTGCTCGTGTTGGTTGGGTAGTTTGAGATTGTTGAAGCCCTTGTTGGTAGGCTTGATGTGCTTTTAGTGTGATGCTACAATATTGACTTATTGCACTTGGTTTTGGCGGTAGTGGTGGTGTATTTGGAATCGTGTTGGATGCGGTGACAAGTGATTGAGATACACTTGGAGTGATAGTGAGTGTTTGAGATGTGATGGGCATGATAGTGGTGGTTGGAATGATTGAAGGGATAGTGATGGTTGGAATGACCGAGGTGATAGGTCCTTGGGAGACCGTATTTCGATTTGGGATCAATGTTGTTGTTTGATTGGATACCATCTGTTGGTGCGATGTCGATGGTTTATTCGAAGGATTTGACGTGATGGTTTGATTGACATTAGGTGGATTGATTTGGGTGGAGTGATTGGTGCTAGGTAAAGGGGGAAGCCCTAAACCAAGGAATGATGGTAATAGTGGTGGATATTTCCCTTGGCGCAATGCCTCAACTATTTTGGAAAGTGCAGCAATTTGATCTAGCCAATTTTGTTCTTGATTTTGATCTTGACTCCCTTGATATAGTTGATTTGGCTCTTGTTTAAGCAGATTTGGAGTGTGTAGTTGTGTTTGATTTTGGACAATATTCTTATTTGTGATGACACTCAAATTTGGCATGATGGGTTGAAATTGACCATTGTTCATGTTTGGAATATTCGTATGATTTGCAAATGTATCCATCCCAAAGTTTTCCGGATTCATGTTTCGAAAACTTGTTCTTGGTACCTTCTCATTTGGTTTGTAGGGATTTGGTGTGATGACGTTCGTTTCAAGGCTCATGCATTGATTGTTCGATTGATAGACTTGTAGGTTTGGATTTGGATTTACCATCGGGAAATGTGCTTCAGTCTTTGATTTGGGTATACTCACACTTGTTGTTCTATTGACATTTGTCGAAGGTAATGGTCCCATGTATGGATTGTATAAGTGTGAGTTTTGATAATCAATCGGCATTGTAAGGCTTTGAAGATTCAATTGATTTGGATTACTCAAGATGTATGGATCAAGTTTGTATTCCATGTTCCTCTTGTGTTTTGACCTTGTTGCAAAGTGACCTCTAAGGTTCTTTACGACAAATGACGAGATGAAGGATGAAAAAGGGTGGATGATAAGTGATGAATGTTTTAGGAACTTTGTATCAATGCTAGACTTAGGGTTTGATTTTGATTGTTTGGTTTGGATGATGAACTTGTAAACCCTAAGATGTTGGATGTGATCTTAGGATGAACTTGTTCAAAGGATTTCTAATTTAACTAGAGGTATGAGAAAGGATGAATTCCCATACACCTAACTAAACAAGGTGATTTTGATTTGATGATTTACCCAAACCTAGAATGATGTTTTCAAAGTTCTAAAGTTTGTTTGGATGAGTGAATTTTGATCAATGTGTGAGATGGATGAAGTGTTTTATTTTGATCCTAAAATAATTAGAGAGACTTTGTTTACTAGGCCAAGGTATTGAAGAACACACTTTTCTCTAAGAGTAATTTCAAAATCAAAAGACCAATGTTTTGCATGAAAATCATATGACCAAAAGATATCAATCACATGTGTGGGGTCCAATTTGTTATCTTTTCTTAATGAGTTCTTCTTACCACAAACACATTTCTTGATTAGGTTTCAAACTAAATGTCCAATGTCACAACTTCTTTTTAGACCCACAAGTGCATATTAAGGTTCCAAGAGAAATGGACAAGGGTTGCCTAATGTTGACCTTTGTAGAGCAAATTAAGATGTAAACCAAATTACTTAGAAACCTCTAAGGACATAATCCCTAGGGTAAGCAATAGTTCTTGGGTTTTTTCAAAGGTATTTGCTCTAACTAAGGGGTTTGAAATTTTGATGATGATGTTGAATGTTGGTTTTCCAATGTTTTGGATAAATGCACTGTGTTTTCAAACCAAGAACAAGTAAAAACCCTATGGATGTGTAAGATAATATTTTTTGAATCCCCACTTTGGATAGGAATCCCTTCAGCTTATCTTTAGTGGTTACAGATGCTTGACCCCAACTGGCTCCCCTCCCGACACTCGCCTTATGCGGGCAGCCAAGCATCAACACCCATGAAACTCCCATGGAATGCTTTCCATTTCTAATAGAAGATCGTAAAAGTGTGGGGCGGCTTCAGAACGACCGTTCTTGCACCAACAAATAGATCAAGGATTTTGGAAAATTCTAGTACATGGGTTCTAGTAAGGACTTTCCATTCGTGGAGATTGACCCATACGGCAAGAGTCCCCTTTCAGATCCATCTTGTCAGAGCCAACCGCGTGATAATGGCATTTAACCAATACCCAAATTTATATCCCGACTAGAAATACTCTTGGCTTTAGAGTGTTACCGGTTGAGTCGTTCCCTTGGGTGAGTACTTTTTCCCCAAGGCAGGCCCTTTAGGATAAACAAAAGCAAGCAAAAACACAATCCGTAACTCGATCAATATTTGATGACACAAAGAAAGAGAATATACGCGAAAGTGCCCCTACTCACACTCGCACAAGATATTGTTCAATTTTAAGCCCAAATCGAAGTGTGGAGGTGATCACTTTATCTTACGCCAAAATCACCAAAAAGGCCTTTTGATTCTCAAGATTGCTTGGAAGCACGAGAGAAGCGCATACATCCTTTTCAATGACTTTAGTTTAAGTAAGTAACCACAAAACAAAGGAAACACACATTCATTTTATCCTTCCAAAGCAATTGTTTGATTCGTTTTAAGCACCAAATGAAATATGAAGATTGCTTGTCCAATTTTTAGCCCAAAACAAAATCTAGTAAGTGTCTAAGCTTGAATTTTAACCTTTTGCGAATGGAAAAAATCAAATTGTTCTTTTTAGACCCAAACGAAAATTAGTGTCCTAGGAGCGAAAAGGTAACAATTTCATAAAGAAGTGTTGAACAAACACTTAAAGCGTTTAAAAACACTTTGAGTTTTCAAAAAAAATCCTCCTCCTTTCATTTTCCTTTGCTAGCCTTCTCCTCGCTTTCCTTCATTTTGTACCTTATTCACTTTTGTTTTGCTTTCGTTTGCTTTTGTACCTT